>VXBQ01010457.1:0-14230 GCA_013400175.1 Phainopepla nitens | reverse complement strand
AAAAAAAAAACAAAAAAAAAAAAAAACCCAAGTATAATCCTGCGCTCGAGCCCCAGGAGCCCCCCCGGCAGCAGAGCACAGCGCTCCATGGAAGGATGGTGCGTGCTGGCTGACTGGCAGCCTGTCCGTCTGTCCGTGCCTGGGGACCCGGCTGACCGCCCAAAATCCCCGCCGAGAGGGACAAATCCTGGAAAGCCTCACAAAGCAGAGATAGGGGAAAAAAAAAAAAGGGATGAAGTGATCAAAAAAAGGGCTTTCGAGGGATTCTGCTGGCTCGCCTGGATTTCCTCCCCTTGCCTCCCTCCAGTCTTAGCCTCTGCCATCCCAGCTCTGAGTGGAGGAGACTCAGAGGGAAAGCTGAGCTGTTTCAGCTGCCTGGGACATTGGTCCTCCTGTCTCCACCAGAGAAGATGGAGCAAGGGAGATGCTGTCCCACCCAGGGTGATGACAGGCTCTGGGTCCATTTGCCAGCTCGGGGATCAGACCTGGGGTCCAGTGTCACTACGTGCCATGGTCCTCTCATCCTCCTCCGATGGCTCAAACCAGGTTTTCTCCTTCCCAGTGGAAGCCAACACCTCAAATGAGGCTGGGAAACCATAAATCTGGGCATCGCAGACACCAGATTGCTTTCAGCAGCCGCGCTCTGCACAGAGCTCGGCGATAAGTAACAAAAAAGTCTGTGCTTTGCACCGCTGATTTCTTGTCTGGGGATGCATAAAACCTGGAGATGACAGATCAGCACCTAGATCCAAGAGCATCCCCGCCCTCGCTCTGCCGGAGAGGCGGGTAAACAAAGGCGGCTCTCCCCAGCGTCCGCAGGCAGCTGCCACCGACGCCTGGAGTAGTGGGAGGGGGAAAAAACAAAAGAGGTCTGCACACTGGGATCTGCGGGAATGGGATGCCCCTGGCGCTATCCTGGCCCCTTTTATTCCACTGGAACCCAGAGGGAGCTTGGCCCTAGCCCTTTGGACACCTTCCTTCCCTCAGGGTCTCCTTGCCCAGCCATGCCGGCTGGGTGCCAAGGGCAGAGCCACACTCCACAACCACTCAGCATCCAGCAAGGGGGAAAACATCACAGGTTTGGGCACAGAGAGTGGCTCGGCCACCCTGGCAAAGAGCTCAAGGATGATTTGGACCAGGATGCAACAGTTCTGTGCCGAGGGGCACTGTCAGGTGTGACCAACATCCATTTCAATCCCATGCACGACCACACAGGCAGAAGTTTGAGCCCCCATCCAATGGAGCACAGAGATTCAGTGAGGCCAAATCAGGCAGGGAAGTTTTGTGATGCAATTGCTTAATTTAGATGGCTCCACCACTGGCAAGGACGAGCAGGTGATCACCAATGCTTTGCACAGGGTGGTCACTACAGCAAGGGAAAAGGGACAGCGCTACGAAATGCCCATTTGAGGATGTTTCCAAGGAAAAAAACAGAAGGTGGCCATGGCTGTGCCACTGAAACGCCCAGATTTTGGTCTATCCATCTGTGGGTATGTGCTGGTTGTACCACTTGGCCAGTGAGCCCAGAGGAGCCTAAAGCAGCTGGAACAATGCTGCCACACTCCTCCCCAGAGCCCACCAACCTTCCCCAAAACACTGGTTGGATGCTGCATCTCAACTCCATCACCTTTTCCAGCCATGTGCTTCCCTGTTCATGCCCCATCTGTTTGTTAATAGAGCCCCACAGACCCCAAAACACAGGGTCTGGAAGTGCCAATGGGCACACCTTTAGCTCTGGGGCCACATGGATTATTTCCTCTGGGGCCACCGCGGCAAATCCTTGCAAAGGAGGAAAGGCAAGGTAGGAAACCACCTCTACAATCCTAAAGTTGAATAATTATCACCTGGGCTCTGGGAAGCCCTCTCCCCCTCCTTTCTGAGCAAGAGCTCCCAGGACCCAGCAGCACCCAGGGAGGGGACTGTGCTGCTGGCCCCTCCAGGGCTTTGCCAAGGAATGCCGGGGGCGGCAGCGGGGGGAGCAGCGGCGGTGGCGGTGCTGGGAAGGGAACCAGCTGGAGAGCCGCAGCCTCATGAAATAATGAAATGCCAAACCAACCCCTGCATCTTCCACAGTCTCTCAGGTCACCTACCAGATTAGGAGGCCTGTTGCTAAGGCAACCATATCTTGCAAGTGCTAGCTGAACTTCCCCATCAGTTTTACCCCTTTAAAGAGAAAAAAAAAAAAAAAAAACCAACCACCAAAACCCACAACAACAAAAAAACCACCAACCCTCCCTAAGAAAAATAAATAAAAACAAAATGAAGGGGTGACGCTGATGATGCAACCCACAGGAGACCAGCGGAGGCAAAGGGGGGGCAGCTGGGAAGGGGAAGCGAAGGGAAGGCGCCCCAGCAGCCACCTCCCGCGCGGTGCACGCCGCGCTGGCTCCCTTCCAGGCAGCTAATAAAATTATTCGGCATCCGCACATGCATGCAAGACCCAGCAAACTTTTGATGCGCCTGGCACGGCAGCAGGGGAGTGAGGAAAAAAAAAAAAAAAAGCCTCCCCCCAAAAGGCAATAAAAAGTCAGGTTATGCATATGAAATGGGGGCAAACAAAGCGAAAATGGAACTTTTTTTCTCTGTATTTTTTTTTCCTCCGGTGGCCTCGCAGACGCCGGGCAAGCCCTGATGCCTGGGCGAGCAGCAGCCGGCAGCCCGGCGCCGCACAGGAGGGGACAGATGGCCGGCGCAGCGACGTCGGGATGGAGGCGATGGGCACCCGTGGCCACCCCACCAGTTCTGCTGCAATCCACGGCCAGGAGCATCCACAACGGGGATGCACGACTTGTGCTCTGCGGCCATAAAATAGAATAATAAAGCCAGCCCCTTCTACATGCAAGGATCACGTCCCAGTGGGGTGACGGGGATCACGGTTCCCTCCTCAGGGAGAATCAAACCCCGCTCAGAATGCACACCAGGCAGAGAGCCCTAAATCTTGTAGCTCGCTGGGTTAACAGGGAGGCCTGGGAGCAATAAGGGGGTGGGGGGAAAAAAAAAGGAGCAAGGCAATGCACAAGCAGCACAAGGAAGGAGGAGGAAAGAAAAAAAAAAAAAAAAAAAGGAGGGAGAGGAGAAAGAGGCATGGAAAGGAGGAGAAAATGTGGAGCGGCATAAATCAGGCGCGCGGGGGGAGCCGGGGAGCAGAGCAGCACGTGCTGCGTTCCAGGCGCACAGGCAGCGCACGCGGACGGTTCCTGCCTGGCAGGGGGAGCACCGGGAAGCACCCGGCCTCGTGCCCCAGAGAAAGGGGCCCCCAGCCCCTCCTGGTGCTCATTTGATGTGGGGTATTGGCTCTGCTAGCCAGCACACCGTCCTTTCCATGTCTCTTCGGGAAAGAAAAAGCCTCTGCTAGTGCTGGCGCAAAAGATACTCGATGGCAAAAATTAGAAGGGTTTTTGCACCCTTCTTCCCACGCTCAGGTCAAGTTGGGGACAGCAGGTGTGACAATTCTTGCTGAATTCCCCTCAAATGAGAGCAGCAAAATGGAAACTTGCTCCCAAAAGCCACTGTCTTCCCACCAGCCTGCTCCAAATTCATAATAAAGAGAGGAGCAAGGCTCAGTGCAAACCCAGCTTTGCTCTCACTGAGGGGCTGCAGTGAGATGGGTTTACACCACGCTGCTGGTATTGCTGCCTGGCTGTGATCCTGCCCTCTGACCTCACCTCCATGCCAGCACCCCTGCACCCTGCCAGCCAGCTGACAGGAGAAACTTAATTAGCCACGTCCATCAACCCCAAACATCTGTAACCAGCAATATTTACAACCAGAAATAAAGAGGAGTGACCTTCGCGGTGTTGAAAGACAGTTAGGTTCTTGTATTACAACAGTGGGGACAGGCAAAATTCATTATCTCTAATAGCCATCCTTATAACCAGATTAAACACAAAGGCAGCAATTCCATATTCCCTGACCTGCCACTGTCCCCATCCTGAGCAGAGGGGAACTTCCCCTGCCACAGCACTGCTCACACAAACCCCACAGCTGCACATCCAGCTGATGTTTATGCATGTGGCCATCTCCATCCCTCCTACTCGGAAAAGACAATACCCTGGGGCTCATCCCACCCACCCCAAGGGCTGGGACACCCAGCTGGGGTCACATCTCTCCTGGTCCTTCTCCAGGCAGCTCTAAGGAGATGCTCAGCCCCCTTGTGAGCACTCTGAAGGTACAGGGGTAAGCTCCCTGCTACACCAGGAATGCTGTACTGGAGATGTTCGCTCACAGGACACAAGTGAAAAGCACCCAGTTTCCAGAGCACAACCAAACAGAGCCCAACCCCCCAGAAATCATCACACCCCCCATGCTTAGACGGCCCCAGGCACGAGGGGTTTTGTCCTGATGATGCAGCCAAGGTTTTCACCTCTGGCTGTGAGATCCTTGTAGTGCCAATAACCGGCAAGGGAGCCAGAGCCTGTTATTTTCATCGGAGGATGCTCTCTGCGGGGACCTTCAGCTGCCAGCCAGGAGAAACAAGCCACTGGAGAAAACCTGAGCCTCCTAATGGCTTTCCCTCCACCAGCAGCATGAGGGCAGCTCCTTCTCCAGAACATGAGCACCAGCGGGGCCAGCTGGTTTCTCCAGTGTTCAGCAGCAACAAGTCCAACTGCTTGGAAAACACTTAAGGTTGGGGGGGAAGCTTCAAATGGACCAGGAGGATGATGCACCGCGCTGGAGCAACGGTAAAAGTTAAAATTAATTAGCTGGCAGGATGACAAAGAAGCCATTGTGCAGCTCGGTGGAGCAATCCAAGTACAAAGGCTTTATATAAGTCATGTTGAAAACTCCTTGATGACTGCAGGTAAGGACGGACAAGCTGTCAGGACGTGCCACAACACCCTGAAGGGCTCCGGGACAAGCAAGTAAATCTGCTTTTAACGATGAAATGAGCCCTGGGAGCCTCAGCCTGGACCTTCTCTCCAGCAGAGACTGGCAAAGGTGTGAAGCACCTGGGTGCTATTGGTGCTGTAATACCCAGGATAAAACAAAACCATCTGTTTTGGGGTTTCCATGGAAAACTGTGCTTGAGCTGGGTTAAAGGGACCCATATGCAACATGAAGCAGCGTTTGCTTCCTTGTGAGCTCCCACCTCCATCCCCAACCATACCCCACAAAGCACATCCCTGCCAAAAGCCCCCCTTGATGAGACCAAGCATTTCAAAGCATGGCTGTCCCTGCTCCAAACCAGACTCCAACAGGGTCTCACAAAACCAGACCCACCTCCTGGTTCATGCCTTGCACAGGAAGACCCAACAGCCAAAGTGTTTCCAGCACCAGCAGGCAGACCCAGATTCTGTTCCCCAGGGAAGAGCAGGCACTCGCTCCCCCAGAGCCACAGGGACACAGGAGCGGGGTTGAAGTCCTGATGGAGAGTCACCCCAAGCTGCCACCAGCCATGACTCCCCCACCATTCTGCCGGCAGATGGGCACAGGAAGGCTGGGTGTGATTTACACCCCATCAGCTGCACAGCTCTCCGGCAGAGAGGAGCCAAGGGGGAGAAAAGCACCTCTCTCTCCTTCTTGCTGTGAGCATTGCTCATGGGCAGGGAGACGTGGAGGTTCAAGCAGCTTCTACACTAGAGGCTGCCTTATCCCAATGGGGCTTCCCCCAAAAAACAGGATGAGCACCCAGTGAGGGCTGGGCAGAGCAGGAGGGCAAGGAGGATGCTCTGCTGGGCTTGGCAGGCCAGAGGAGCCAAGTGTGACGCAGCACCCTTATCTGCCCACCCCAAACCAGGGTGCTTCAAGGAAGCGCCCTGCCCCCTTCCTCAGCGTGCCCTGCTTTTTTTTCCACTCTAGAAAAAAAACAAGGCAAAAAACACAACCCCAAACAACCAACCTCAAGGCTGAGCTAAAAACACTGTCTGGGGCAGGAAGCAGCCACCTGGCTGGGGACACAGCTGGACAATGCTAGCTACTCATGAGGTGACAGAGGGGCATTTCCCACCTTACAGTGACTAGAAATGGGTGAATAAGCAAAGCCAAGGCTTGAGACACCCTTGCAAGGAGGCTGGTCTGGAAGGAAGGAGATGCCAGCCAGCCACTTGCTGTGGTGGGCACCAGTCAGTGCTGGAGCAGGTGAGCCAGGTACGATGACAGCTGTGTGGGTGGGAGCTGGGACAGGAGTAGGGCACAGAAGGAAATCCATGTCAGCTAGGAGGGACTGGCTGTGGGCTGTTGTACCTGCTGGGAATGCCACGGGATGCCAGCACCCCAGCTGTGTTGGGCAGGTCATGCCCACCAGCAAGTCAGAGCTGCTACAGAGCATCCCCCTGCTTTCAGTTTGTAGCCAAAAAAATTCCAATTATAGGTGCAAGCTCAGCCTTGAGGGATTGTAAAAAAAACCAGCCCAAATCCAGGGGAAATGGGAAGGAAACCCCCCTCACTCCAGACCCTGTTTGAGGCAGGCAGGAGGGGTGGTGAGAGCTCATTTTCACTACAGAAAGCTGCCGCACCCCAGGAGGAGAGGCACCAGATCAAATGTTCAAGGGTTGATGCAGAAACATTAAGGAAAAAAAAATTAAAAAGAAAATGTTAGCTCAAGACACAGCCAGAGGTCTTCCTTTGGACTTTATCTTAAGGCAGCAGGCGCAGTCTCGCACACGGACAGACAGACAGACGGACCCCACAGCCTCCCACCCAGCCCGGGGAACACAGAGGTGGAAATCACCTTGCTAAAAACCACTGGTGGTGGTGGCAAAGGCCACGAAGGAGGAAGAATAAGGCAAGTGGGAGGGCACTGGATGGCCGGGCACAAAGCACTGCTCTGTCCTGCCACTCCAAAATACACAGGCACATGCCCTTCTTTCTTTATCCATGTGTACATCTTAATTGTGCATATTCCACAGATATAATTGCATATGTATACTTTTTTTTCCTGCTTAATTTTGATACTAAGAGTCACCATGAATGCCACATTAAGCTCAGGCAGGAGAGTGAGCATTTCTCCTCTTACAAAAAAAAAAACAAAAACAACCAGAAAAACAACAACAAAAAAATTCATTAAACGCACAAACCCACCCAACACAAAAGAAGAGCTGGTCTTATCACACAGAGCTGTGCCCCCACCCAAACCCAAATCTTACCCAAGCCACCCAGGTGCCCCTCTTGCCCTGACTGGCTCAGGAGACTGATGTCACCGCTCTGGGGATGAGAGGAGTAGGTGGGTGGGTGGGCAGTGTGGTCCCATCACACACAGGGAGCAGCACCCAGAAGCTATCCTGTATTTTGGAAATCCCCCCTTGACTGCACAGCAGTAGCTCTGAACTCAGCTCCTGGCACTTGTGGCCACGACCAGGAGTTTTGAGAGAAGAAGAAAAAAAACAACCTAAGCCCCAAACCGAGGCAGGGGTGAAGTATTTGTTTACTTGCAGAGACATTTTTGCTCCCTGCCAGCCTGGAGGAAAGCACTGCTTCTGCTCTGCTGAGACCCCAGCCCTGGGTGTCCCTCCAGGGATCTGCAGGGTGAGGACTCAACAGAGGGGGAAGATGCTGGGAAATGAGGAATGTGCTCGTCAGCTGAACAGAAGCCTCAGCAGAAGTCAGGGAGCCTCCCTGACCGTGAGTGGGATGCTGGCAACGTGGGTGATGCTCAAGGGGACACAGCCCATTCTGTGCCGGGCGGGCAGGGCAGATCCCAGCGCCAGCCAGGCTGGACGCAAGGTGCTCCGGGTGCGGCACCGCTCTCCCTCTGCCATCCCCTCTGCTCCTAAGGAAAACCAGGAACAACCGTGGCTGCAGCAGCTCCCCCCGGAGCACCCCCCAGCAGCGAGGGCTCCGCACAGCCGGGTGCCATTTCGGCGGTGCCAGCTCTGCCGCGGGGGCGTGAGCGGCGGGCGAGGAGAAACAGCCAGAGCCCCCCGCCCGCTCCCCAGGACCCGCTCTGGCAGCTGTTTCCAATAGAACCAGGGACAGCTTTGCAAGAGAAAAATAGGGAACAAAAGGTAGGAGAAAATCCAAGTTTCCAAGGTAAGGAAGGAAATGATCAGGAGAACAGGAAAGTCCCACTCGTACCCAACAGACGGCGTCCTGACCTAACACCTCCCCGCTGCCCGCCGCCGGACAGGAGCGCCCGTGCCGGCCACAGCTTCCCTGGCACGGCACGGCGGCCCCTCGCCCTCTTCTTTGTTCCTGCAAAGGGACCCCCGAAGGCCGGGGAGGGCAGGGCTGCGAGCTTTGTGCTCGCCCGGAGCCCGGCATCTGCCGGGGGCAGGCGCTCCCCCCGCAGCCCCCGCGCCGGGTCCCCTCGCCGGCCTCACCGCGCTCGCCCACGTGGCCGCCGGGGCAAACAATGGGATGGCGCTGGGCTGCCGCGCTCGCCACGCAAGGCCTTCCTCCTCCTCCTCCCCGCTGCGGGCTTTGCCTGCCACTGGAAGCTGGCCCCTCTCAAGCACCGGGGGGAGGGGGATTAAAAGGAGACTTTAAAAAAAAAAAAATACATAGGGAGAAGGAAAAATACTCTGGCGTGGCTCAGTGCTGCACACGGGCTCACGCAAGGCGAGGGCACGCGGACCCGCACGCACCAGGATGGGCAACGGGGCAGCAGGGCAGCACCTCCACGGGCAGAGGGCTGACCCCAGCAGCCAGCCATGCAGGGGGTACCCACCCCTGCCACAAACCCCCACCTGCCCTCCCATCCTCAGGCAGGATTGAAGAAATCCTTCCTCTCCTCACATCCCGCTCTCGGCTTTTTTGGAGAACCCCCTCCAGGACTGGAGCCAGAGAAACTTTGCATGTTCGCACCATTTGTTGATATAAAATCCATCCCCTGCTTTACTTTTGCAGAGGCACTCGGGGTGGGGTGGAGGGGGGGAACGTCTGTTTCTATTTGAAACCGTCAAAATTAGCATTCAGTAATTAAAAATCACACCCTTTCTCTTAATAACCTAACCAGCATGATACAATCAGGTTGTGCCAACTCTTTAATCTAATTGACTAATTACAGATTTTAATTTAGTCAGTTACTGAACAACTGTTGACAATTTGTTTTCATTAGGGACAGAACAGGATAAATATTTAGGCTCCCCAGTCAAAGACTAAGACATAAGCTCTGGGCTCTGACCTCCGGTTTCACAATGGAGCCTCCTCCACGAGCATCACCCGTGCAAAGGTGCTGCTCTGAAACGCCCTGGTCCTGCTGCTGGGCAGCAGGAAGTGTGGCAGCACAGGCTGCCCCGTCATGACAGCCAGTGTTGTTTAAAATATAACATTAAACTAATCCATCTTTGCATGGTACTCCAGCAAGAGTAGGCTTTAGAGAACACCCAGGCTCACCAGTACCCGTAACTGGGAGGGAAGGCCGAGCCCAGCGCTGCCAGGAGAGGGAATATCTGGATTTATTTATTTTTGCTGCAATTTTTTTTGAAGTGATGTGGAGTTTTGCAGCTGCTCCTGGCAGCCTGCCACTCCTGAAGGAAACTCCTCTCTCTGGTTACCTACCAGGGAACCCTGTCCCTGCAGAGTGGAGCTGGATGGAGCCCAGACAGAGCGCAGTCCCGCATGGCAACAGGACAGAGCTGTGTGTGCCACTGCTGAGCCACGTGCCCAGGGCTCAGGCAACGTCTGTGGGGGCTCACAGGGACCACACAAAGCTGCTCCCAACCCCTGTCCCTGCACTGCCCCAAAAACACCTCTTCTCCTACACAACATGTTTTCAATACACTGGCTGCACACAACAGGAGAAGCTCTCATGGACCATCACCACCACAGAGGTACTTATGGATCAACACTCTCACACTGCTGGCCCCACCCTCACAGCCATGGGTGCCTTCAACAAGATCTTAAGACCTTCACTGGTCCTGGAACAAGAAGAGAGCCTGGCATGGGAGAGGAGACAGTCACACCAAACCCTTCAGGCATGAACAGCATCCCTTCCCAGGGGTCCCACAAGCTGGCCACACAGACCCTAGGGAGAAGATGGTGCTGTGACAAGGAAACGCTGTCCTGCAGCACAAGAACACCCAGGCAGTGATGCTGGGATGGGGTGCCTGTCCCACACCTGGATGGGGCATGATTGGCAGATTCAGCATAAAAGAACCATCCCTGGGACACCCTCAGTCTGTACAGCCAACAGGCCAAAGTCCTTCCAGCCTCTTGGGCCTCACACCTTGTTCCCACTGAGCACAATAACTCCAGCAAGCCTGAATTCTCCATCCATCCATCCATCCATCCCCATGAGCTTCAGAAGCCCCGAGATCTCAACCTAAGGGGAATTGTTTCACATGGAAGAAAAAGGAGGAGCCCTGATTGTCCCCAACCAAGACAGGAGGACAGGAGCCCCAAACATATCATCTCTTCCCAGACCAACCACTGCAGTTCCAGCAGCAATCACCCCTGCTGCTGCAAAGTATCCTTCCAGACCCAAGTTAGAAAGAACTGCACCAGCTTTCCAAAGTTAAAAACAAAAACAAATAAATCAATGCTTTGCATTAATGGCAAGTTGAAGCCACAGCTCCTCAGATCTTGTGCTGCAAAGAAAACAGCAGTTCAAATGCTCCCTAGTGCAGGGTCCTTCTCAGGAGGAAACTGGGGGGAACAGAGGAAGGGAATGATGAAGTCAAAGTCTTCATCAGCTAAAGGCGACCCCGAGTTTCCTCTCCTGCATGTTGACATGAGCTAGCTGTGCAGGCAGAGCAATACCACAAAAAAGTATGTAGCAACAGTCAACTAGATTTAAGTTCATTTTCTGTAGCTCGAGGCCAAAATCGACTGAAGTGGTTCTGGTGATCAAGTTTTCTGCAATTCCCCTTTCTATGTATTAGCTCTTTGACAGAAATTCACTGCGGTATTTAAACTGGCAGTCATCACCGCTAACTCAAATTGTATTGGCTTTCACGGCGTTGAAATGCTCAACTGCGACCAGCCATCGGCCAATTCCCAGATAACGCGGCGGCTGAAATCCCCTGTCATGAGGAGCCATCCCCGTGCAGGCTCGCCGGCTCCGGGAGCGTGCCGGAACGCCGGCGCGCTCGCCGCGGGGCTCCGGGAGCCGAAATCAACGGCTGCGGGTGGGGTTTGAGGAGTTGGGGAGCGCTCGTGGGGCTGCTACCTCGGATAAACTCTTGGGATGCAGGTGGAAGAGGATGACTGACCACCCTCCAACCAACACAACTCGGTTGCTGTGTTAACAGACACGCAGAGCTGCCAGAGATGAAGGGTAGAGCAGAGCAGCACTCCTCCTGCCCGTGCCAGGTGAATCCCCACTCCCATCGCTCTTCTCCCAGCAAGCACCTTTCTACAAAGTCCCAGCAGGTTTTTGTCCCAGATTGGGAGAAAAACCTTAGGGAAAAGGTAAAAAGCAGTATTTCCCAGAGCTCACAAGCCCCCATGGTTTTCAAGAGTCCCCTCACAAAAAGAGCAGTGGGATTTCTCCTTACTCTGAATTTCTCACTGAAGATTGAAATATTCAAAATTGGAGGGGGAAATTGGCAATTTGTCCTGCTGCTCCTAGTAGTTTTCACACAGTTATGCTGGAAAATGAAGTGGAAATGACACACCATGCAAATCCCACCATTAGCACCCAGCTAACGAGGAGAACCGCTCCCCCTTCTTGAAGATTTGTCTCCCAAATCCCAGATTGTCTCTAGTGCTGGCTCTGGGAAGGTGACATGCCAGGCTCCCAAACCATCCCCTCTTTCTGTCCTTACTGTAGCACAGTCTCTGGGTTAACATACTCCATATTTTGGACAAACACCAAGCAGGACACATGGAGTTTGCCCATTGCTGGTCAAGTGTAAATAAAATGCTCTACCAACCTGGGGCAAGAGTTAGACTGGGATATTTTTAACCACAACCAACACATGAAGCAATTCATGACTCGCTGATCCAGCCCCATTTGGGGCTCATATCCCATTTTAGCTGCCATGCACCCCTGATGGGTCACTGTGTTTGGTGTTTGACACTGCCGACTACGCTCACCAGTACCAGCAGCCTGCCACGGAAGCTGGAGAGAAACAAGGTTCTATTCACACTCCCACAGTTATCGTTGGGTTCTTTGGTCAATATTTAAGTTTTGGCCAGGTGGGTCCCTCGCCCTGAAAAGTACACGCTGTGCCAGGAAAGCACCACTCCTCAGAGAGGGATTGTACCGTGAGCATCCGTCACCAGCCACGCCACAGAGAAGCACAAGCCCTGTCTTGGGGCCAAAAAGTGCCTGGGGAAACCAACCCAGCACAGCCAAAGCACAGGGGAGTGAAAATCTCCTTAAGAGTTACCCAAAAGGTAAAAGCACTTGGGGCTGTTACAAAACTGCATTACACCGAGAATTAAAAACAATCAGGATTGTGTCTATTTACTGTAAGCTTAAAGCAACGTGTATTAAAGAAGTTTATGCGAATCATCTAATGCACTCAGGCCTATTGTTAGAATTATTACCAAGCTAAAAAAAGATTAATTTCTCTAAATACACTAAATCCTCAGACACGATGAGGAGGCTGCTGTGGATGGAGCATTACCATGTCTTGCTTGCTAATATCATCTTCACCTGTAGCTCTGCTGCCCAAAGATCTACCTTTGCCTTGCTCCTGATGAGCCCACTGTCCCATCTGGGCTCCCAAAACCCCCACAGCTTGCCCCAAAACATCCAGGAAGCGCGCAGAATCCAGCAACTGGTAGATATCCTGCTGGCTGTCAGCTCTGACCCTTGGTTCAGGAGTTCACCATCTTAACCCAACCCAGTGAAAACAAGCAACGCAGACAGAGGCCTCAGGGACGGACAGACAGACAAACTCCACCTAGCAAATACCCAGACACACTTCTCCCATGACCCAGCGGGGTGGGAAGAGACAAGAGGCAGCTCAGCAGCCAGTAAAGCCTCTCTGGCACTGCCCGTGCCCCAGGGCTGTGTCCAGTGCCAGCCTGTGAGAGCGCCGTGGAGGTCCCCGAGACGCTCGCCCGGCGCTGCTCGCCAGCAAACCCTCACACATCCCAAGCCAGGCATGTCGAGGCAACGAGAAACTTGGGAAGAGAGGAAAAATGGTTTCCATACCATAGTCTCCCCTGAAGCAGACAAAACCAGCTCCTGCTACAAGGTTTAAACGCACTTGACTGCGGTCCAAGCCCGCAGCCAGGTGACTAATCCTTTGATGCAAATTCCTCCCAAGGCCGCGGATGCGGGCACCGTGTGCGGGACGGGAGCAGCCCATCGCCCACTGGGGCAGACATGCCACGCACCCTTGCCAAGAGGGGCTCTCTCTCGCTGGGAGACACCTCACACTCAAGCATGACACCCCAGAAGCATCGTCCATCCCTGGGTCACGCTGCCACCTCTGCAGAGAGCAACCCAAACCACGGAGAGCCAAGACACACAACGACCAACCAACGGGGGTCTGCAACATCAGCTTCAACAAGGCAACATCTCTCTCTCGCCCCTGCTGGGAGGACTCAGGAAACCAAGGAAGCCCCAAGCCTTGCCAAAGGCAGGGAGATACTAACTGGGGCATTCAACAGCGGTTTGAGGAATTCCCCCTTCTCCTCCCCACCAAAATCCAACCCCCACCCACCCTGCGAGGTGTCCTCAGCATGAAACATCATCACAGTGTCCACAGCATGAAGCATCTCGCCACCAACCCTCTACAAACGCTTTGTTGTCCATCGCTATGCAAAACTTCTTAATTCTACCACTAGCCCGAATGCCTTTAAGTGCTTAAGATAAGTATCTGAGCTCATTTACATAATTGCAACATTATGAAATACTGTTCAGTCAAATCAGAACACTGCTGGTTAAAAAAAAAACCCCACACTTTTTGCCAGTCGGTTACGTTAGGTTGGCTCTCGGTGCGCCGGAGCTCCCCAACGCCGTAATTACCGCGAGAATTAGAAACTTGTTACTCACGTAGTCATGAAAGGCTTTGGCTTCACTCGAATGTTCACAAGTGTCTCGCCTTTCGGGAGCTGCGCAGTACAGGTCCCAAAACACGCTGCATGGCAGGGAGAGACGGGAGAGGAGCAGTTACTCATCAGGGATCGGGCACCCGGGTCAGCGCAGGTGATTAAATTCCCACCCCAAGGCTGGGATGGGACCAGCTGGATCCAGCTGTGCGTCCCAGCTTCACAAGGCTCGGACCTGACCGTCGGGAGTGGGGATGCTGAGCGCTCAGGGAAGCAAAAGTAGCTTTTAAGAGGCAACACCTTGAAGGGATAACCCCCGTGAGGCTTCAGGGACTTCTCCCAGGCTCGCAGCCGCCCAGCCCTGCTCCCCCGGGCGCCCCAGCGGCACCGGCACGGCCCGGTG
>VXBQ01010456.1:84217-105081 GCA_013400175.1 Phainopepla nitens | reverse complement strand
TGGCATACTTACAAAAAACATAGATTAAACTAATTTTAACTGCGCCCCAGACTCAGGCCTTTACAGGCCTTTGCAGGCCCCAATTAGGCCACAGTTCGGACAAGGCTGGATTGTCCAGCTGCTGCAAAAACACTCTGTGTCCCTGCTCAAGGATGTATTCTTCTACACACACACACATATGCATTGCTATATACCTTCTATACAAACAGACAGAAATACATGTAAACATAGCTCTATACAGGCAAATGCAGTATAAACTTAAAGAGGAATGAGTGGAAACACCAACAAATGTGCCAATAATATTTTGGCATCACAGACAGCAGAACATAATACATAGTGTGTAAATGTGTAAAGAGCTATGCCTAAAACCCAATATATTTTGCAGTGCTTTTACACAAATAAGCTGATATTAAGCAAAAAAGCCTGTCTGCATTTTGTACAGTTCTATTGCAACCGTTCCTGTAATTCTGGACTCACGACGTCTGTTAGAGTATCACTTTAAATTCTTTTTCATCTGCTGGAAACAGCTTTTCAAACTGTTAAACTCCTATGAATGTTTTCAGTAATCTACATTACCTCACACTTCATACTATCATTCAGTTACTCTAGACTCAAGACCATTCAAATCTTTCTCTATGACCATGATTAACACCAGGTGCCTCTCAATCCTGCGGCAGTGCATACAGGTGTCATAGGAGCCCTTTTCTTGAGTATATGGTCTGAAATTATTATATAAAAAAGAAAGAGAATGAGATGAGAAGTTAGATAAGAACTAAGGCTAGTGGGTCTATGTGAGTTAACTATAGTCTCATACAACGTCTGTAACTTAGCCAAGACATGATTCTTAATCATCAGGATCTCAGGTAATTCCTAAAATGCAAAACAATGCTTTCTTTCTGTGTGAGAATAATGCTAAGTCAAGGAGACCCAACACCATCTGTAATATGATAACCATGGCATTTTTCCTTCATCCTAAGGATATGAATGGTAACAATATTATTTGCAATAAACCTTTGTCACATACAAATATGATAATGCATTGTTTACATATCAAAGAATGTAATGAGTATGCTCATTCAAATTATAATGGCATGTTGCTCCCTTAGAATTAGTTCTAGAAATTTGCTACATACTATTAAACTCCTGTCTAACAAGAAGAATTTTTGCTTTCCTTACTTTTCTCTAACATTTATTAGTACAATATCTGAGTTGTTCATTCTTGTTAATCTAAGTTCTATGACACTCATATGGAATGAAGAGGACAGATCACTTTACAGATACAATAGAGTTGTTGAGTACAAACTTGCATATTATAGGCAATTTCTCTGAAGTTTGCATTGTTTTATAGGCTTTCCCTGAAAAGCAAATGAGAAACAGCAACCAACCAACCAACAAACCCCCAGGTTTCACTTTGAGGTTTGCCCTTTTTATTGTCTCCATTCTTCCTTTTTTAAAATAAAGTTATCTATTTTAAAGTTTTTTCTTTTATGTTTTGTAAACCAAGAGAAGAAGCATTTTAAGCTCACAGCATGGCAATTCTGCTGAAGGTGTAAGCCATCAGTGACAGATGATGTCACTTGGTAAGGCCCTGAGAGGCACCAGGATAAATTGCTATTTGGCCAGACACAGAGATCAACAGTGGAATGCAGACAACTGGGATATAAGTGTTCTTTTATGTACTCTTTTTCACATCTCCTCCTCTTTTCTCCATACTTTGGTATGCTAAAGGGTGCTAACAGTGCTTTGCAACATGTGCCATGCACTGACACTTGCAGGTCTTCCAAACATCAATCCATATTGCATCCTCCCTTTGTGGGGGTCTACAGTTCTAAAGACCAGTGTTATCTGAATTTAAGTCCCATTCCCCTTACCTGCCCAGCCTACTACAGAACAAATGGGGTTATCTTTTGTTCTCCTCTTTCCATTTTATCCATGTTTAGACTTGTAGTCCCTAAGCATACAGAGATAAAAACTAACTTCACCCTCCTGGTTTACTATTCACTTCATCATTACCAGCAACATTTCTTTGTGTAAGTCAAACCCGTTTTCAGACCTTATCACTACTCTTTCGTTCCATTAAAATCCATTGTGCTTCTATAGTGAATCTTGTCAGATTGCTCTTCCTTGACTTTCAACCCATGGCCCCATCATTGTCTGCTATTTTAGACATCCATCAGTTCCCTCTCGGAACTTGGTTCCACAAATTACACTAAACAAAGTGCCTCAGAAAGGGAGACTTTCTCAGTGCTGGCACCTTATCCTACTCCCTTCTGTGCTGTGGGCTGCATCCTCCTCCAATGCACTTTGTGTTGGAATTGGCACCTGTTGGAGCCCTTGTATGGTCGCTTTAGTCCCCTAATGTTGTTTAAGACAAACTGAGTGGAAAAGGCTGGATAGTTTCTGCTGCTGCATTGAGGCAGCTAAGTGTCACTTATCAGTGTCACAGCAAGGACTGCATTCCAGCGAGTATCTCCTGCACAGCTGGGTGCAGGATAGACCGGCTGCTCCCAGCAGCTGCTTGCCTGGAGCAGAGCTGGCCCACAAGCAGCTGGGAGCGACTGTGCTGAGAGAGGTTTTGTGCCTTGGCTACTGCACGGCGAGCACAGCTGTGTTTTCAGAGTGACGTGTACAGGCTGGCCAGCGTGAGAGGCCGTCTCCATCAGTCTCGAGATTAAGGTGCTGAACTCTTCTGAAGTCTTGCAGCGTATTCCAAGTGAAGTAATTCGAAGCGTAACTTGGCTGTGTGTGGGTGGAGCTCCATGGGAATAGCTATAAGCGCTCTGCCAAGCTGCAAATACCATAGTAAAGAGACGGCAGGGCTGTTCAAAGAAGAGGTTGATGAATATCTTCCTTAATTTGAAAGAGAAAAGTTTTCTTCTATCTGAGTGGAAGAATTGCGTACAAAAACATGCCTCCAAATGCTCATTTAGGGCAGACATTCAGTCTGAAGTGTGAGTTAAAGCCTGAAAAAGTTATAAGCAACCAATGATAGATTCTTAACAAAAATGTCAGTTAGCTTTCAAAAAAGACTGCTACCAGCCCAACCTATAATTACTGTTGTATATGTTACAGCTACAGACCTATGTTCTCCTCCTAGTTCATACAAGTTACAGCTTATTTCTTGCAAGTTCAGGGAAGTGGGTCTTGTGGAATTATCTGACAGGAGAAAACAATTTCATGGGAGTTAGTTTAGAGTACATTCAGACAAATTAGAAAAAAAGCAACAACAACAAAGACAATGAAAAAACAAAAACCACAAAAAACCCTCCAACAACAGCCATGATGTTGTAAAAAAATTGTCAAATGCACAGTAGAAGTCAAATTATCAGGACTTTTAATGGAGCAATATGACCTACGTGTGTGGACAAAGTTTTTGATAAGTTTTTGAGCAGGAAGTTTTTGAGATTCTGAAATTATCAAAACCTTGAAATGCAAAGATAAGAACTGTAGATCAGGGACAGAAGTTAGTTTTTGATGTTATTCCACAAGGTGTGCAATGCAGCTGGTAGGCTAGAAATATTTGATTAATTGCTTGGAAACTGTAAGGGGCTATAGTGTATTTACTCAAAAGACTCATTTTCTGCTAAGGAAATCTAGCTTAAGGCACTTCATAGGTTACATTGTAAGATATATTACAGCTAAATGTATAGTATACATTTGGACTTTCTTAAAATCAGACCTTCCTCCAGTTATTAGTCTTTGACTTTTAAATTTTTTTGAAATAAAATTGTCACCTCACTTTTGAACCTCTTGTTTATATATGTTTGCTTGTCCTTAAAGATTGAGTTAATGGAAACTAAACACCAATGGCAGTATTTTTTGGATAGGCATAAATGAAAGGAGAATTCCACTGATATATCTGTAAAGGTTTGGACGACACTATTGAAAGCAAAATAAGGTAAAGCCAATATTATCTTATTCTGGAAATCTTTGCCAGATTGTTTTCATTTCTGATGGTTTTTTTCTTGCCTCTGTGGCAGAGCTGTACATCAGCATAGCATGAAGTCAGTCTTTGGGACTGAGTGAACAGCTGATCTTTCAGTTCACCTAATAAAGAACTAGATAATATTTTGCCTAAAGTAAGATGATATCCCTTGCTTTCATGTGTTTTGCCTCTCTTCATTTAAATGTAGAAAAGTGATTTCAAAATACTAATAAAATATGAAATACACTTGTAAAAATCTCTGTTTTGTTTTCAAAACCTCTGAAATTATTTATTGAGTTGGACAAGTTTCCACAGAGCTTAGTTTTTCACTTGGCACTTCATTTTGTAATTTTTCCCGTCCATTTGTTCACTTCTTTTATAGTTTGACTAAATGATTGATTGTAATTTTTTGCAATTATTTAAATTAACTATATTTGAGAAAACGCTAAACAGTAAATTATTTTGCAGTTTTACGAATTTTGATCACTTGTAATAAATGCAGCAGATATAATCTAAAATGGCAAAAGAAAACAAAAAATTTCCCAAAAATACTTAATTCTCATAAAAACTTTCCTTATATTGATCACCTGAGTTCTGAATATCTCTCTCAAAAAAATAAAATTATGAATGGAAAAAGCTAGCAAAGAGCAATAGAAATAGGCATTTGCTCTGAAAAGCAGCCAGCACTATATGGCTGAATTAAATTTTTTTTCATGATAAAAACAAAACCTATGTCTCTGAAATACTGTTGGTCAAGAATTTGATCAGAAAACAAGCACATATAAGCAAGTCCAATCCTTTTCCTTCAAAAATTATGGAAATATTCATGGGCACTACACTTTATTAGCAGAGGAAAATTCTATTATCCATTGTGGTCAGGATATAAACACAGCCCAGATTCTCCTGAATTCCAATTAAGAAAAACCCAAAAACCAAACCAAAGCAAACCAAACCAAAAAAACAAACAAACAAAAAAACCCACCAAAAAACTCCAAGAAAACCACCATGGAATGTTGCTGGCTTGTTTGCTTTTTAAGTCTTTTTTTTTTTTTTTTTTTTAAAGAAAAAACCAGAATTGATAAGATCTCTCTTTTCATTGACTGCGTTAAGATCAGACTAGTTCAGGGAATTCCTTGCTCACAAGCCCAAAGTTGTCTTTCCGGACAGCATGCAGAAAATAAGTCTCTTACCCTCTATGTTTACTTGTATCACACTATGTCAATGTTTCCACCATCCCTCTGCTCTTTAGATATTTTTAATACATACACACACCTATGTCCTCGTCTGCCCTTTTATTCTATAAAGACAAGCAAGAACCCAAAATCTCAGACACTGATCTACAAGGAGCTGAGTCCTTAGATACTGAAAAGGTAGTCTGTCATCATCCTTCATGTGCTCACATTGAAAGTTTGAGATTACTCAGAAATAGCAAGGGAGGCTGGATTCAGTATCATATGTTAGCAGCATTTGTGCTTCAAAAATTCTAGCAAACATTTCTTTCCTAATTGGGGAAACCAGAGTGGCCTTGTTCACAGATGAATCCAAATCATTCTCCAGGTTTTGTGTTTGGATGATGTGTCACTGTTTCAGCCATCAGTCAGAGAACAATAAGTGCACTTGTTTCTGCATTTTGACTGAGTGGGCAGCAGCTAACATACCTATCAGCTTGAGTGCAGTCTGGAGACTTCTTAGATCAAAAATGCATTCACTAGCAGTCATTCAGCATCTAGCATAACATGCCATATTTTGCCACTAATGAGCTACTAACAAAATCTCATCTGTGTATTTGGCTGTACTGGAAAAGGTAAGGTCACAGGACACAGGAAATACCTGACAGAAGTGCAGACTCAAGCTGATATAAGTAATTAAAGTGCTGGTCAAAAGAACTTCTTATGAGAAAGAGAAACCCAAAGGAGCACAAAAGATCTAGGAAGAAAATGAGCGACTGTCGAAAAAGAAGCACCAGTCTGAGTCAGCCTGAGACTAAAGTGACATTTGAGGCTGAAATGACTTAATGGAGACTAAATGGGCTCAGAAACCTCAGCATGTTCAGCCATACACATGTTGTTGAGTGTTAACGAGCGCGCCTTGTGCAGAAGCCATGGCACAGCCCACGGAGAGAAGCTGGGCTGGCCAGCAGGATGGTTTCTCGTGGGATTTCCCTGTCCTTCATTAGGGCACAATTTGATTCAGAAGTCCCAGACTCAGAGATCATAGAATGGTTTGTGTTGAAAGGGACCTTAAGGATTACCTATTTCCAACCCCCTGCTGTAAAATCCAGTCAGGCCAGCCCAGAGGTCCCAGGGGGGCAGTTTGATGATTATGGGGGTACTGAGATTTGTACTTCTTCTGCTCACAGGCTTCATTTAAGGAGTGTGGACCCTCTAAGATATGGGGGGGCACCTTCATGTTTTTGCGTTACCTTAAAAAATTTTGCCTATTGTGTTACCCATGGTGAATGACTGCTGAACTTCAAGCAGGTTTGTAACTGGCTTAGTAATATTTTCAAACATTTGAAAAGCAGAATAACTTCATTCAGGCATGAATATTTTATGTATTATGAATGAAGTTGCTTGAGACTCACCTGAACATTTTTTTTCCCATATTTGAGTCATAGTCAATAGTGCTGTTATTATACAGTACATAGACAACATTCAGTTTCTAATATATATAATAAACAGCCTTATTTTCAGCTGTAAAAAACACAGCATACAAACAACCTGAACTGTATTCGTGGTTGTTGATTGCTAAATCACTGTATAACATACAAAAATTTTTCAAAGCAAACTACAAAATAGCGGGTAATAAATTGCAATTCCTGCCATAGGAAGATGAACAGAAATCTCTTGAATCAAGACTCAAAGCCAGACACTGTACTTCCTGTCTTTTAGATCTTCTAACATGTAAATTGACCGTTACAAAGAGGATTAACCACTAGAAGTGTACGACTGAAGCCCAACATTCAGCCCTGCTCTTTATTCACCGCCAGAACAGACCAGGTGTCCAGAATCCTAATGCTGGCCTCTGCAGTTGGGGTTTATATGATCTGCATACTAAGCACAAGTCACCATTGTATTCTGGCTTTAATTTATTGGTGGCCTTAACAACTGGCTATTTTACTGCTAATTGTACTTTAAATTGCTTGTACAAAATCAAACAGTACTTGGGACTCTAAACACGCACTTTCATGAAGTACGGTTATTTTTTAAAACCATTTATTTTATCAAAGAATTAGATTTATGCTCAAAGAAGTAAGGCTTTCTCACAGAAAATTGCCTTTTAGTACTTCAGTTATGTAAATGGCTTTAGCTTTTTTTTTTTTCTTTAAAGCTTTGTAGTACATATGTAAATGAGATGATGGTGTAAGAAAGCATCTTCAAAAGTTGCCAAAATCTAATCACAGGTATACTGCTGTCATTGCCCTCAGCATTTGAGAATCTTCCCTTTTAGCATTTCTTGCAAAAAAAGGGACTAGGTATTCTGACAAATTTAATTTTTGAAAATGTCTTATCTACCAAAAGTCAGCACATGGCTTCAGTTTGTATTTTGAAGTACACCTAGTTACGATGTCTGTGGAACAGAGCTGAGGGCTGGCAGGGTATGTGGACTTCACCTTGCCTGCCTGCAGCTGGGGATGTTTCTCTGGTACAGCCTAGCCCATATCTTCTAAGAAGTAATTTCCTCTTGGAGAAAACTAATTTAAAGTAATTTAAAATTTAACTACATGGCTTGCTAATTATTTTGGGATCTGTCTTGCTGATATGCACTGTGAAATAATAATAGCTAGCTGTTGTTCCTGGATCTCAGAGCATTTTATAGATCTAGAAAATATCTCTCAACTCAGACCATATTTCTAGATGAAGAGACCCTCAGGTTGAAAGGATTTAGGTCACACTAAGCCCCCCTTGCAAAGTTGGTAGCACACGCTATATCTGTCACTTCCACTCTGTGAGCTCATAATAAAATAAAAATTTTTTCAGTAAATATTGATGGTCATCTTGATCTACACAAAATATAGGAATTGTCACATAACTCAGAAAGAATATCCACTCCACAGACCACAGGACTGCATGCCTACTCTTGCAGAATCTGGCTTCATTTTTCCATTTCAAAATAATGTCCAGGCAGAGTAGATGGAATATTTCTATTTCAATGTTTACCAGATGTGCAGTTGCCCATGATAGAAGTAAAATTCCTAATCTTATGGGACTGTGAGGTCAGAAAAATATAGTGATAATTATGGCAGCTAAATACAGTAAATTCTAGTTTAAGTGTGAGAAGTTATTTGGTCTGCTCTGTATTCAATATTGCCAAGCAAGCTTAAGTCCTTCTGCTCTCAGAATATTAAACAATTGTGTTTCCATCCTATGGAGTACAGTCCTCATGTTGTCAGCTTTGGAATACCCTGTGATGCTTCGAACAGCAGTGAAGTAGCTTAAAGTGCTTGGAATAAATGAATGAACAAAATCAAAACAAAGACATAAAGTATAATGCTCAGAAAAAAAACAAACCAAAACAAGACATCCACAAAACTCCCAAACTAAAATCAGATTTTTTTCTCAAATTCAGGTCCTAAAAGTAAAATGCTGGTTGCAAGTGCCACTTTTAAAATTAAAAATTAATTAAAAAATCTTTTAGAAGGATATTTTAAAGAAATTCTTAAAAACATTAGGCCTGGGTTGAAATCCGCAAACGTTTGATGGTTTTAATATATGATAAGTAGTAGATTTAAAATTTATTTGGAAGATGTAGAAAGCAGAAGTGCATTCTGCTTTTTAACTCCCAGAACACGTTGAAATCTTTGTTGTTTTCTTGAATAGTTGCTCCCACTGCAGTAGCGCAGGCTGACCCTCAGCTCCATGGCCTGTGAAGGGGACACAGTAATTTCATGACGTGCAGCAACCTGGTGAAGGGTGCAAAGATGGTAACCAGGCTGGATGGTCTTTTCATTCTTTTCACTTTTAACCTTGGCAAAGACACAGAGTTAATAACCCTACATTAAGAATAGTGCTGTAAATATTTTCACTGTTCAGATGAGGGCAAGGGCTTGATGTCATATTTCATTCAAGTAGCATCACTGAGCTTGTGTGTGAGATCAGCTCAGAGAAACTACTATGAGCTGAAATGCTGATGTGGCAGCAGCTAACACTTTTTCCAGGCAATGACATACAACTGGTGAACCTATCAGAATAATTTGAGGGACCTATTTAGATTGCAGACTGACATAGGATGTCAGTCTGCAATCTAAATAGTGGTTAGTCTATCAACACCTACGGCATTTGCTCTGATTAGAAAGGTCTGAGCAGCTGCAAGATGACATTTTAAACTATGTTACTGGAAAAGCAGTGTTAGACTTGAAAAAGGTTATTAATCCTACCTTCTGCTACTCTGATTTCAAAGCACAAACAATGAAACTGTCGTTATTTATAAATTCTGCGAAATATAAAAAGAGTACTGAAACTTTACTGAACTTTAAAGTTCTCAAGATTCTTGATTATTTGTTATTAGAAACGTGGTACTGTCATGTGACAGAGGCTTGGCAGAACTCTGCTTTGTGCACATGTCTAGAGTTGAATTGAGTCGTAAATAATGACCTATGATTCTTTCCATTATGTTCTATATATATTGTGTGTAATTAAAAATGAAGAAAAAAGCCTGGAACAGGGATAGCATTATTCAACCTGATTGAAATATAGTGAGCTGAAAGACTGAAAGATTGTGAGTGCTTAATATTAAAGGTCAGTTTTATGCACTGTGTCTGAATATTGTACATCAAGAATTTTGCCCACTGTCAGCCTGTTTGACAGATTTGAGAAAAAAAAAAGGTTGGATTATGACTCCAGCAGATTTATGTGCAAGTATTTATATTTTGTTGATATTGTCAATTTTCCTGTTCAGTGTTCCTTAGCTTCAGTCCAAAAACCTTTGAGGTAACTCAGATGGGGTGCTTGGAGTACTTGCTAATAGTTCAAGCATCTAAATATTGTGAAAGAGATTTCTGTCGTTTTATTCTAAAAAGATATGTATTTATCTGTCCCTTCCCATTGAAGGAGAACTAAGAGCTGTTCAAAGAATTGTGAGCAAAGGTGAAGAAGTTTCACTTCTATTTTTTTAAATAACAAGACACAGAAAGACTGTTTTGTTGAAACATTCCCAAATATCTGTGAATGGTTCACTTTTCAAAAAAAACTCGCCTTAAAAAAACCCATCACCATAAGCATACACACCCTCTTACTCTCTATTTACTGAAGTCAATATTAGAAGAACAATGCCTTTTTTCCATAATGCTTCCCTATGTATAAATACTATTTTTGATATTTTATTTGATAACTTGTAACTTGCTCTTCCACATACACAGCAAAAACAATATTTGTGACATAAAATAACTGAAGCCATCAACATACAGAATAATTAAGAAACAATTAATTATGTGAACAACATACAGAATAATTAAGAAACAATCAACCTAAAGTCCTGCTCACTAGCATTTCTCCATCTGTAAAATAAAGAAGAGATAATGAGTTACTCTTTGAAATATTTTCAGATCTGCAGATGGGATTCTCTGCATGGGAACCAGGTATTTTTTATTATAACTAAAGTTAGCAATATTGAGTAAAATCTACATTCTGGGAAACTAGCTTACACACAGAACTTTTGTTAGTTTAGACACCC
This sequence comes from Phainopepla nitens, assembly GCA_013400175.1. Taxonomy (NCBI): domain Eukaryota; kingdom Metazoa; phylum Chordata; class Aves; order Passeriformes; family Bombycillidae; genus Phainopepla; species Phainopepla nitens. The sequence continues at coordinate 94,484 of VXBQ01010456.1, read as the reverse complement.
TTATAAAGATGCAGATTAAATATAAATATACAGTTATATTTCTTTTCATACTCTGTCCAAGCAGCTGTACAGCATGTGAGTATTTGACAAACTCATGTTACAGTACTTGCCTTTTAGACTCTAATAGGAGACAGGATTCTGGTTGTGTGATGATCAACATTAGACAGTCTAAAAAGCCGTGCCTGAAAATTTGAAACCTTAGGAAAATGTTCATGATAATCTGGATAATACATGCAACCAATATATACTTTTTCAATCTACACATATCCTCTGACATCAGTCTTGGCCTTTAGAATTGAAAAATGAGGGCCTAATAAAAGTTTCCAGATTTCCATAGATAATGTTGCCTTCCAATAGACATGGGTTTAACTGTACCTAAAACATTCCAGGAAAACTCCTTTTATGTGTATTGTTTTTGCATGGCCTGATTTTGGTAGTGGGGGGGACACATGCAGGGGTGGCTTCTGTGAGAAGCTGCCAGAAGTTTCTTCCATATCCAGCAGATCCAGTTCCTGGTGGCTACAAAGGTCGAGGTGCCACTGGCCAAGGCTGGGCTAATTAGAAATGGTGGTAATGTATTTAAGAAGAAATCAAAACAAAATTTTAGTGCAGTTCTAATACTGAGCAGACAAGAACGGCATGAGAACATGTGAGAGGAACAGTCCTGCAGACACAAGGTCAGTGAAGGAGGAGGGGCAGGAGGTGCTCCAGGCTCTGGAACTGAGATTCCTCTGCAGCTCCTGCTGCACCCACGGTGAGGCAGCTGTGCCCCCGCAGCCCGTGAGGTGCACAGGGGATGCAGGGATCCACCTGCAGCCCTGGAGGGGCCCACAGCAGAGCAGGTGGGGGTCTGAGAGGAGCCTGTGGGAGGCCTGTGGGAAGAGGGCCCTGCTCCCAGGCTGGAGCAGCCTGTCCTTGGAGGACTGCACTCCACAGAAGAGTGACCCACTCTGCAGCAGTCTGAGGGGGACTGCTGCCTGTGGGAGGGACTCACATTGCAGCAGTTTGCAGGGAGCTGTTGCCTGTGGGATGGACTCACACTGGAGAAGTTCCTGGAGAAGGGTCTCCCCTGGGAGGGACTCTGTGGAGCAGCAGGGGAATGACTCCTCTCCCTCAGCAGTGAGAGAAGCCCTGGGTGATGAACTGACCCCATTCTCTGTCTCCTTGCACTGCTGGGGTTGGAGGGAGGGGTGGGGGAATGTGTTTTTAAGGGTTTATTTAACTTCTCATTATCCTGCCCTGATTTTGTTCATAGAAAATTTACTTCTTATCTCTAAGCTGAGCCTGTTTTGCCCGTGGTAATATTTGATGAGTGATCTCTCCTGGTCCTTATCTCAACCCATGAACCCTTCATTAAATTTTCTCTCCCCTGTCCAGCAAGTGGAGAGGAGCCAGTGAGTGGCTTAGATGGGAGCCTGGCATCTGGCCAGCATCAACACAACACGTTATGTCTTTTCCTTTGTTCAAATATCAAAATTCTGTATTTAGTTCAGCCTACTTTTTATTAGAAGTAATCTCTGTTTTCATGTCTGACCTACAGAATAAAATAGTGCTTTGCTATGGTAATGTAGTGAGTAATATTAACCTCTACAGCAGAGTATAAACAATGCTGTAGTATTTCTTTGTATGAATGTTAATTTATGAATATTTATTTATTTTAACATATCACCTTTCTTCAGATTGTGAACATCGTGATTAACGGATTTTCTTAGAGAGGTTGGTATTTTTCTTTGGTATCTTGATTTTACCTATTTGGACAAAAGAAATGAAGTATCACTTGGGTTGTAGGTAATTTGTGGTCCTTTCTTTTGCCTAAATCTTTCCTCCAGATAGACACTAATCCGTGGATAATGCCACAAGAAAGTGTGGTCTGCAAAATCAGTGAATAAACCAGAAAAATCCATACCTTTTTCTTGGACTGGAAGCTATAAATTCCATGAAGCCTCAGCTGTGGGTTTGTTGCAGGTTTCAAGTAGCTGGCTGCTCTGCTGGTATTCTCCCGCAGGATCACATCTGAAACTAAAATATAAATCAAAACATTTTAATTCATTCACAAGGTTTCATCCATTCCATCTCTTTAAAGATGTCAAAACCACTACCCTTGCCCTTTTTTTACCACTCTATAAATTTCCTGAACATACTTTTGTCTGAATGTGCATAAACTATTCTCTCTAAATCAAATGAGAAACATATATAACATTAAACCTCGTCTGAGATTCAGATTCAATTGCAGATTCAGATTCCAGTTAAATTTAGACTTATTTCATGAAATGCTTTTGATTAACATGGTTCATGGTTTGCTCTTTCTGAAAAATCAAGACTTTTTTCCATTTGAGAAGGCAATATTTCTGACCATATATGTGAAGAACCAACAGCAAGAAGCGCAACGAAGCTCAAGCATTTCCTGCAAGAATTACCTGTGAATGATACAATAGTTACAAACTTCTTTGTGGTTTCTGATATTGACTGCTTGGTTGTTTATAAAATTACAGATTTCACTGTTATTCTACATGCTTCTAATATTTCTTCACTAAAATAATTTTTATGAATGGCTGGTAGATAAAATACTGACTAATTTCTGGATGGGTATCTCTTCTACAGAAATGCTTTTAGCAAGCTTTGTGAATGTTCTGGGACATATATACTGGGGGAAAATTAGACTGATATTAATCTTCTTACTACTGGGTTTTTTTTTTCAAATTTTTCTGGTGGACAAAGGAAAAATGTATTTCATGTTCCTGTCCAAGCAAACAGTACTTCATGACAAATGTAAAAACTACCTTCCATATATTATCTGCTGCATATTTGGTGATAATGGTTTCATGCAAGCCTGCTTAGAAATGCAGCATTTCCCTTCCATCTTTTTCACTAGTGTATTGTGCTAATAAATCTTGGGAATAAACCTAAACAGAGAACAGCAACATGCTGTCCAAAGCTGCCCTATGGCAGACCAACGCTTATTATATAAAATTACTGCAGGAATTCAGCCAATGGAGCTGGTTGCCTGCAGCTTCTAAACACAACTGAAAAACCATAAAAGGCAGGCAGAATTAAAGAGGAAAATGAGAAAGGTATGCATCTTCCTTTTATGCTCTGAAGTACAACAAATAGCAGCAGAAGGGGGGGAATGTCCTCCAGTAAACTTTGCTGCACCAACATTTTAGTAAATGTACACCAGTGACAAGGGTTAGCAGAATCTGTATCCTCCAGCTGTATGAAATCAATAATTTACACCTACTGCCTGTTAGTCATCTTAGTCAAAGATTATATTAAAGGTATTATAATAAGTGTAAGTCACATGTGTCAGTTTTGGGCACCTCCCTGATGGAGAAGTTTTACAGAATTTTCTGTTGTTGTAGAAGGCCTTGAAACCTTGGATATAAATTGGTGAAGCAATGGGCAAGTAAGGTGTATAGAAAGAGGAAACTGATCTTTATTAGATCAAGTGATAAAGTTGGAAAAAACAGGCAAGTGTTATCCTTGTATTAACTTATTTGGAAATTATTTTTATAGAACTATATCTGTTTCAGACTACTAAATTTGATTTTCTCCTTGTGGTTTCCCTTCTAAATAACTGGGCTTTTTGCGAGACCTTACTTTCAAAATTACATTCATTAAGGTTGCAAAAGTCTCTCAGATAGAACCAGCTGTGGAAAGTTTTGCCTGTGTTCAAATTCTCCAGATTTCTCTTTATAGAAGTATTAGTACTGGCAAGTCAGAGCATGCCTCCCATTTATTACCTGACTTTTTTGAGTTCATTGCAGTATTCTTCAAATTTCTATGCAACATCAACTTTGTGTGTGATTTCTTTAATAATTTAATATTTAGTATTTTAATTTCGATAGCAGGAGAAAAACTAACATGAGCAATCTCCATATGTAGCAGTAGCACTTGAAATAATATTCAGCTCAGTGGAAAAGATAGGATCACTTTCCCTTTTATCAATGGTATTTACTTCTGAGAAGTTCTCTTGTTCCTGGCATACTACAATGATTTGTGGTTTCTTTTAAAACACACTTCCATGCAGACATACTTTGCATTTTTGCTGGTAAAGCAAGCACAAGAATCCATAAAGAAGAATTAAGGTGCCTGGTTCACACATCTCTTCCATTCCACAGAGGCCATCCAAACTGAGCAGTTCTACAGCTGCCTTCCAGCCCCAGCAAGTCAGAAAGCTGAGGGAGGATGCATTGTGTCTGATCTTCTTTTTCTCTTTCTTTTTTTTTCTTTTTCTTTTCCTTTTTCTTTTTCTTTTTCTTTTTCTTTTTCTTTTTCTTTTTCTTTTTCTTTTTCTTTTTCTTTTTCTTTTTCTTTTTCTTTTTCTTTTTCTTTTTCTTTTTTCTTTTTTTTTCTTCCTTTCTTTTTCTTTTTTTCTTCTTTTTCTTCTTTTTCTTCTTCTTTTTCTTTTTCTTTTTCTTTTTTTTCTTATTTTTCTTCTTTTTCTTATTCAGATGAAGACCACTTGTTTCATACTGTGTTATTATACCATGTTGCATCTTTGATGTAATAAAACCCTGGACATGAAGTCCAGCTAAATTACCAAGAAAACGCTAGACCTTTTTAGCTGATTTTTGTGTGGATAAAAATTACACCTTCTTAATGTGAGCTTTTGAATTCTCAGGGGAATGAAAAAAGTTGAAAAATCATTCATGGAAATATACAAACTTATGCTACCCTGTTACACAGCAAAAATGAAGAACAAAGTCATGAAGGAGGTTCTATTAACTATTATTTTCCTCTGTGTACTGGTGCATTACAAACAGGCCTGAATGTAGTTCTGGAGAAAGGCAACAGCATAAAGTGTGGCGGGGTTTGTAAAATGACTGCAGCTTTGACTGCAGTAAAGTGAAACCCATCACTTGTAACTGAATCCTGGTCAATGGAAACCTCTATTTATTTTTATGTGCCACTTATGGATGGTGAGTACTCATAGTTTTTGGGTTTTTTTTAATGCTCCCTTTGCTCTCTGGTAGTGACAGGAACTGCCACAGGGCTGCTGTTTATGTGCTCTACCTCTTCCAACTTTTGGTCATATAATTCACTTGTTTACAATTACTATGGCAACACTGACTGCTACGGCAACACTTAGTAAACTGACGCTAGAAAAGAAAAGATAAAAGAAAAGAGAAAAAGAATAAAACAAATCTTGCACTAAATTGCAGGAAGATAAAACATTTTTACTTCAGCTCACTTGTTGCAGGACCAGATTCCATTCCCCTTTCTCACTCAGGGAGTTAAGGCTCAGACCTGATTAAGGAGAAAGAAGCTAACAGAGTGAATCAGACTATCCTAATTTACCCCATGAGGTTAAGTTTCCCACTTCCGCAGAGCTCTTTTTTATTCTCATTATACAGCTGACAAAAACAACCCACCTTTTAAATAGACCTTAATTTAAAATCAGTTACCATTACTGTTTCTACAAGTTACATGGATCATTCAGGTCCTAAGTACCACATAATTCTTAGTGTATTTAGTTTCAAAAAACTTCTGTACAGACAGTCTAATAAACTGAGAAAACATTTTGCAGAGATGAGATACAGAAGCCTTAGTTTGAGATACAGACACTTAGTGCATATAGTGTCATGAATTGCAATTGACAGCACAGGCATGATACCACCTTATACTTGGTCCTAGCCATGGCAAATATGAAAAAAAAAATCATTACCTTATGGTTCAGAAATGTTCTATGAGAGACATCAAGTTATCTTAAATCCTAAGTTAAAAGACATGCAACCCATATCTGTAATAGGATTATTTCATCACTGCTGTGTTCAGTCGCAGAAGGCTCAAAATAACCTGAATATGTTGGTTTTGTTCATATAATAAACAGCTACCAGCATGGTCATATTTATAAATATTCTAAGTTTCAATTTAGGCTTTAAGTTTCAAATTAAATTAATGATCACAGGGTGGAAAGTAGTATTCTACTCATTTAAAAAATTGATAGCTCTTAGACTTTTCAACCTAGGCATTTCTGGCTTTATGGTTTTTATAAATTATGTGGGAGTGATAAACTTTCCCCAGAAGTGTCACTATCCTTATTAGGTTATATTAACAGAAATCCTAACTGCAGAAGAGAAGGGTGCAGATTGAGTCTGAGTCAGAAGACGGTTTGAGGACAGAGCACCACAGGAAAACTGGAAGGTTCGACTGTTCTGAGAGGACACGGTATCTCTGTGAGCATCTTAAGGGTGTCCATGAAGTAATGGGATACTTCAGCTGCCAGCATGGGCAGGTCTTTTGTAATGCTTAAAAGATAGGCGTAAGACATGAAAGGCAGATCTTCAGCTGAGTAGAGTAGAGGTTCTTAGTGTGACAGAAGGGAAAGTATATAAACTCTGAAACCCTCCCCTAGAGAGTTAGCAATGTCTGATTTCTCTTGGATACAAATAGAGGGGCGTTTTTAATCTGCCAAACCAACAACCAAGATCTCCCAAAACAAAAACCAAGAAATGGCAACTTTTTTTCTTCTTATAACCATTTTCAACCCCAACCAGCAGCCAAGCACCACAGAGCCGCTCGCTCACTCCCCCCCAGCAGGCTGATGAAGAAAATTGGAAGGGTGAAAGTAAGAAAACTCATGGGTTAAGATAAAGGCAGTTTAATAGGAGATGCTAAAGCTGTGCATGTAAGCAAAGCAGAGTAAGGAATTCATTCACTGCTTCCCATGGCCAGGCAGATGTTTAGCCAGCCCCAGAAATACTGGGTTCCATCACAGGTAATGGTGACTTGGGAGGACAAATGCCAAGTGTCCCCTCCCTTCCTTCTTCTTCCCCTTCTTCATGTTGTATTCTGAACATGACACCACATGTCATGTGTCCTTTTTAAAGTGGTCAGTTTGTGATCAGCTCTTCTGGCTGTATTATCAACATTTATTTCAGCCCAAATCTAAGCCACAGAGGCATACAAAATACTATGGGAGAAATTAACTTTCCCCCAGTCAAAACCAGCACAATTATTCCGTAGATCTCAGTCATCAGCCTTGGAAAGAAGAGACAATGTAAAGAAAATAATCAATTTAACTACTCACAATCACAGCTAACAGTATTTAGCAATGGAATTATAAAATATTAGGAGTCACAGAATTGCTAGCAAATACCCCGCTTTGCAGAATGCTTGATTTGCATACGATGCAGGTGTGAGATAATCACAGTAAATTTACATTTTTTTCAAAGCACTGTGACATAAAAGAAGGTAATTTTCACACTAGTATCTTTGTAAACAGGAGTCTAAACTCAGAATTTATGTCGAACACACAGGGAAGCCATTTATTCCACATATAATTTATAATAAACTCTTAACAATCAAACAAACCAATGAAAACCTAATTGAGAAAGCAATATATTCAACAAGAAAATCAGATAATCTTCTTTTTTATGCATTATATATAAACACTCTATTGTCTGAGAAGATGCTATATTCTGTGTTTGAAAACATGGGCTTACCTCAAAAACTATTCTCTGAAAAATATTTTTAAGTGATGTGAGGTCTGAGCTGACAAATTACCTGGATTTCTTTACAGACAAAAGTAATCACAGAAATATTTCATTCCTTTTCTCCACCCCTGTCACTCCAATAGAATAAGTGACTAAAGCATTGAGATACTTTCTACAATCTTTCCTGAGCTGTTTGCTAATCTCATTCATCAGGTGAGAGCCAAAAAATTAGTTTGGTATTGCAATGCTTAACGCTTCAGTGCCTAAAAGTAAAAATCCAATGTGCTGATAAATTTCCTATACAGTGACCAAGAGGGAATTACAGTTCTAAGTAGCAGCCAGTCTAAGAAGGAGGCAATACTTCCAGGGGGTGGGAAATGCTAGGGGAAAAGAAATCCCAGAATTCTGTGCCTTGCCTGCCTGAGAGCTGTAGTTATGAAACTTCAGAACTCAGAGCCCTAGGACACAGGTGGTGCTGACACATATACCTGGGGTGACACTTCCTAGTCATGGAGGTGACTGAGCTGAAAATTTGCAGTTTTGATGCCACAAGTTAATTCTCAGCCAGATCAGTCCCTCAAACTGGCCAACTGTTTAGCTTGGCTAGAATTCATTCTGGCAAATAAGACTTTGGACAGCAAGTTGAGCAAAGGCTTGCAGAAATCAAGGAACCGCTGATTAAGGCTATATAATGGTACAGCTAAGGGCAGCTAAAGCTGAATGCTGCTAGCCAGCAGAACAGCTCTCCTCTTGGCCTGTGGGTGTTTGCTCCTTCCCTTGCACTAGGAGTGGTTCTTCCTTGGCACTATAGTCACTCCAACCAGGAAGCTGAACAGACTTAAACCATCCTTATAGAGGGAGAAAAACTGCATTGCTATCAGATCATCCCACTGTCTTTGCATTCACCTACATAATGTGCAAAACCCTGAGGAGGGGAACGGGGGTCAGAGAAGAGAGACAAGCGCAGGACAATACAGGGACCAAAGAGGAGACAGGCTGAACTTGCTTCTGGAATGTCAGGACTGTTTGAGGTATAGCTTAAATCACACCAGCTGTTAACAACAAAAACCAAAGTCAAGAATTTCAACACTGACACACAGATCTTTATTTTGTCCTAAAACTGTAAAATGATGTAAGTAAAGACTGGTAGTTTTATCTTTAGCACAGCAATCTAGGGATTTGAACACTTTCTTTGTCATTGGAAAATGCTAGTTGTGTTCTATTTCCAGGGAGGGGGCTATTTTGTTGTTATATCACATACGAAAGACAACTGTGAAACATGGTTGGAGTACTTTGCTTTTTGTAGAGTCAATAAAGATGTCTACAGAAAGCATTCTGTTTTTCATCACAGGTAAATGAGGTAGTACAAAAACATGTGAGAAACAGAAGTAAGATTTCTAAAAAATATGTATGCAGTTAATTCTGTAAATATAAACCCTCTTTCTATAAAATTATTTCACTTTGTATTGCTGTCTGTAATGTTTTAATGCTTTCTCTGTCTAGAAATACAAGTCTTGTCCAAACACAAGAGCAGATACATTCAAACAGATTATTTTTAATTTGTCCACTCCATGGAGTGTAGCTATGACCTTGTCTTCCTCTTCTTTGGACTCTTGCTTTAGTCTGGATACACAAATCTTAGAATAATGAGTACTAAATAGCATGTCTTTCTTTACTTTTCCTCTGTTTCAGAACTTAATATGCAACATTAGTTAGTCCTAAAAAGTTTCTCCAGGTTTTAAGGCATTCAGTCCATTGCCTACTTATTGTTAGGAGTCTTTATAGACATCCAAGTGCTAACAAATGCAAAATAAAAGAACCTGTTCTTCATGTTGCCAGAGGAAAACTTCAGACCAAAGGAAAAGCTTGAAAAGAAATATTTGTTCAAGATTCTCTAAATGTCACTGAGGATGTGATTTCTAGTAATTGAGTTCTAGTAACGGCATTTCCTGCATTTTCACACACATCCCTCAGATGAAGCAATTTGTGTGTAAATAAAATGACAGTGTGTAGTCATTGCTAATGTGTTAATCATGTTATGCAGACACTGAAGTCACAGATTCTACAATTTCTTATTTTGCCTGTTCAGAAGAAGATGAAGCAGAGTAGAAATAAATTTCAAGCATTAATTAAATAAGCCCTGGGGGTTTTTTGCATCTCTCATGTCTCTAAGTGTGGTTGCAGGACAAGAATCATACCCTTTCCAATGTTCAGGAAGCCTAAATAAAACTTATTAAATCCTCTTTTGTTCTTACCCTCCATCTTTGGCAAAATCATAGGAGGAATTTATGCACTCAAAGTGTAATTTTTGCAGAACTTGAGTGCTTACATTTGTTTTAAGCAACATTTGCTGTATCAAATGTTTTAAACCAAAATTATTTACCTGTCCAAACTTGACATGCTCTGCATTCCAGATGCACTTTCAGCTATGCAGCTCTCACCTGAGGCCAGTTGGAACCCACAGCAAGACGTCGCTGTGCCTAAGTCCTTAGAAGAAAGGAAAGAAAGGAAAAAAAAGCGTGCTCTACAGTAAAGAAAGTGCAGGTAATATTTATTCAGAGATGGAAATTCTGAGTGAAGAGAAGAATTTGTCCTGAGGGTTTATGCAGCACAGAAGTGGGTGTAAATGATCTCATTCTTATCTTCTTTAAATTTGCCCAGTAATTTGAATTCCTTCTAGACCTCTGAATTAAGATATCTTAATACCAAATTATTCCTCTAGCTGGCATGACTAGTTTCCTAACCATTTTTATTCAAGAGGTCAGACTTTTCCTAAGTTGTTCCCTTATAAAGTGTAAGTTCACACAGTTAAAGTAACAGAATAGAACACT
>VXBQ01010456.1:68178-84197 GCA_013400175.1 Phainopepla nitens | reverse complement strand
TCTATCTCCTAAAGCTAAATAGTCTACAGGAACCATAAAGGAAATAAAGTAGCAAAAGTCTTCTAATTAAATCCTGTTGAAACTGGATTTAATGTGTTCAGAGCATCAATTTAATATGTACTTAAGATTTGTCTCTTTAAAAAATTTTCATTATGCAAGCCCAATTCTGATGTTTATGAATTGCTTGTACTACTCCAAGCCCCTTCTTTTGTGACTTGAGATCCAAACGGACTCACTGCTTTCCTTCATCAAATACTTATGTTGCTTTAAATTTACTAACAGGGTGAAGAGATGCTTTTAATAGTGATTGAATTATGGTAATATTGACATCTGGAATGCAAGAAGTAATGCACCTCTGCCCCACAGGATCTGAGTATTTTTACTCCCTGTGTCAGCAACATCTTTTCCTCAGTATTATTTAAATGTCACATTTCACACCTTCCAAAAGAAAAGCCGCTGTGTGGCTGTGGGAGAAATTCATCTCCAGCACAAATACCTTCCCTGTAGTCTACACCCTAATGCCCAAGTCTGCCCTGCTGGATTTCAAGACAGAGACTGGAAATAGACTTGACTCTACTCTGTGATGATGCACGTCTCAGGCCATCTTTAAAGAACATTACATTCACTTCTGCAAAATATAAGTAAGTTTGGTAGCTGAAGATAGTTTTTATCCCACTTACTATTATCTGGCTTATAGTTTTTATCTGTAGTATGCTGCTGCTGCCCAAATTGCATCCTGTTATGTCTTTCAAGGTAATGCCCTCAACACAATGAGTTAACCATATGTCAGCGGTGACAAATCAGTGTGATTTAAGGCCTTGCTGCACAAGACCTTGTCCAGTGAAATTTTGAATATCTCCACTGACAGGGACTCCACAATCTCTCTGATCCCTATTTCAAAGTCTCTCACCATCTCATTAAAAACAAATCTTATAAGAAGTCCCTTGTTTCAACTTGTGTCCACTGCTCTCTGTCCTTGCACTGGGCACCTCCGGGAAGAGAATTCATCTATCTTCTCTACACCTCCTCACAGTGAAATATTTCAAGACACCAGGAAGATCTACCTCTTTTTTTCCTCTTTTGGAGGCAGAACTCCCCCAGTTCTCTCCTCATATGTCACATGTTCCGGCTCCATGATCAGCTTCACAGCTCTCTGCTGGACTTCTCCAGCATGTTGATGTCTTTCTTGCACTTGGGAGTGCAAGGCTTGACACTGTAGTCTGACTGAGGTATAACTAGTGCCAAATAAAGGGGAGTAATCAGCTCCTTTGACTTACTGGTTATACTCTAAATGTCGTCTTGTTAATGTGGTTGGCCTTCTGTAAGGACACAGTGACATATCTCGTGAAAATATGCTGCTCTTAACAGAGATAAAGGTGCTTATGGTGCTGACACAAGGCAAGAAAGCTTCTGTTTGGACTTACTTTTGTCATCAGGCCTCGCTTATCCTGCTTTAAAAAAAAAAACAGTTATGAATCTCTTACACTTTACCATCCACTGTAGGAGACATTCTCCACTCAATATGGCAACTTAGCTCTTACTCCCTAAGGGAAAAATAATACAAATAGTATTTGATCCCAAAGACTAAAGAGTGTAATAGGAAGAACTGGTTCAAGGGAAGAGATGTAATGAGAAGGAGCAGGGAGAAGTAATGACATGGGAAGAAAGAAAGAAAGAAAGAGGGACTAATGAAAGGGCAAAATGGGAAATGGTAGGGGAAAGGGCAAGAGAATTATTGTAGAGGTGAAAGCTGGGAAGAAATAGTCTTTAGTCTCTAAGAGCATCTGGAAAGTCTGGCAAGACTAGCAAAAGCCTCTTCTCAAGCCCCAGAGCCTACTGCAAAAACAGACCCTGCTGACCTCCTCTTTCAAACCCTTTTAAAGTTCTAAACACTATAAAATCTATCCTAGTGTTTCAAATAAACTCAGTGACTGCTTGCAGTGCGTGAATCCTTGATCAGTCTTTTGGCTCTGCATAATCAACTTTCCACAGTACACTGAGACTCTGGCATTGCTTCTCAGTGACCAGTGCCAGCAGCAACCTGAGTTTCAACCATTTTAAATTTGGAAGGATTAAGAATTTAAATCTAAATTCGGTGACCTGTTTGGTCTAAAGAGACATTCTATGCTTCAGATTTATTTTTTAACAGAATCACTCAACAAGTCTACTTGTTGTTCCTAAACCAGTTGAGTTTCTGCTAATTTTGCTTTTCAGCTTTCAGGCTTTATATTCAAACTACCCTCTCATTTTTTTAGCCATTTGCCCTAACAGGATCAAACAGGGCATTTTTGTGTAAGGAACTCCTTTCTCCATGACCACAGCTTTCACTGTGGACAGCAAAAACGTTGCAAATTGGGCTTTATTTATTTATTGTATTTGTTATATAACACCCATCCCCATGTATCTGGCTGCCCTACAAAAGTTAAAGGCAAGAATAAATAAAATAAGGCTATACCCAGTGGCCAGAGAGAAGCAGCTGCTCTGCCAAGAGAAGAGCCAAGAAAAAACAAGAGAAGAAGCTCTGAGAAAAAGAGCTGTTGAGAAAATCAAGATAAAATGATCAAAGATGCACCATCCAGAAAGGTCAGCAGAGTTTATTTATTGAAGCTTTCACATGCCTAGTCTGCTTAATTGCCTTTTATAAGCATTTTACAGCGAGCCCTGGAGGCTAACGCAGGTGGAGATGCTGTGCAAACCTATCAATGGAACCAAAAAATGCTCAGCAGCTGTCCCAAAGTCAGCAGTGTGAAAAAAAAGAGTGATGACAGTCAACTATAATGGCTTAACAAAGATGAGGACATATTGCATTCATTTGCTAGAGTCACCATCATGAACAGTTATGTAAAAGTTACTTTATTTGCATAGCAGAAACCAACCAAAAGGAAATTAAATTATCTTTTCTACTAAAAAGGGAAGACAATATCACAAGTACTGAAGAAAAGTAACTTTTTTCCACAGTACAACAAAGACATCAGAATTCCAAAACCTGAAAAAACAATTATTAGCACTCCATTTATCTCCCACCCTGAATCTCTTATAGAAATATTAGCAAACTGCACTTGAAATATGTCTCTCCAAACAGTAGGGAAATACTCTCTGTTCTATTTGTTTAACATACCAGAATACAGAAAACAGATAGATTTTGAACCCTAGCACAATACAAATGCCAGCCAGATCTCCCCAGCTTTTTTCTCAGTGTGACTATATGAAAATGTTGAGCCCTTTCTGGAAGACATACAGTTTACCTCTGAGCCGAACTATGTCATTTGTACCACTAGGCAGGCAGTGGCATTGTTCTGCTCTTTGCTGTTGCTTTTTCCACATGTTCCCTGCTGAGCTGGCATGCTCCACCAGAGATACCTGCTTGTACTGGAATATATTTTAAAGCACACTAAAAGGGCTGTGTGTCCTTTCTGGCTGCAGCTATGCCAGCTCACACTGCTACAACTCCTATTCGTCCTTGGCTACTCACTAGTGCACCCCTTGCAGTGTTTGTCACACTTTCTCTCTTGCCAGCAGAGCTTTCCTGCAACCACCTTTTAAAACATTTCAGGCAAATTGAGTCGAATTCACAGGATTCAGTGGGAAATTTGCTTATGTCTAGTTCAAATAATAAAACCTAACAATTGAAAGCATAGGTCCAGGCTAATTTACAGTAACTGAAATTGATAAAGTAATGACTGGTAATGACAGGTAAAAAATACCTGTTGCTGCAAGAACCTTATAGCTCTTCTTTTTGCCTTTTATCACTAAAATCCTAAACACAATTAAAATTTTGTCTACTGTGATAGTTGTGGTTTGAAAAGCCTGCCTCTTAAAATTATAATAAATAACCAGACATATTTTATTCTTCCACCAAATCCCCCTGGTAAGGCCTCAGCCTCCTGGCAAATTTCCAGCTATAAAGATTTTTGTTGCTGTTTCCCATCCCTGTATTCCTTTTAAAGGTACTTCCTCCCCAGACTCCAGACTCAGAAGAAGAGACAGAAAGTACATTCCATGCAAATGTTACAACACAGCCAGTTCCCCAACAAATTGATTTGTTTGGTACAACCTACTCTATTCTATATCTTCAGACAGAAAGCCCTTCAAGGCACAGTCTGTCTTTTTTCTGTGGTTAAATGACACAAAAGACCCAATCCGCCCTGGGGACCTCGGTGCTATCTGGATTCTCTGAGATACTTTATCTTCATTATCAGACCATCCCAAAAAGATATCATCAGGCTGGGCTTAGTCTGCTGAGGCTCTTCAACATTTCACATCAGACCTTAAATCCATATAAAAATGAAGGCACATTCCTTCTATTTCTTTTAAAAGAACTCCTTGTCCTTAGTCCCCCAGTATGTCAGTCTCGGCACAAGAAAGCCATCGGCAAATATGGGAACAATTTAGCAAACACGGGATCCTGTAGTTGTTTGCAGCCCAATATAAGCTGGCCTCATAATCAGAAACCAAACCTCCCAAAATATGCAGTCCAAGGTGGATTTTTGGACAGACAGAATCTACAGATGCCATAGTTGTGGCGATAAGCACCTAGAACACAAATCCCTGTGAGCCTTCTAACTTGGCTGCCCATGTGTAGTTCTGAAATCACCGTGCAAATACAGGGTGTTTTCTAAACTGCTCATCACACTAGGACTAAACCAAACATGCACAGAGACTGAATTATCTCCTGTCCATGAAGAAAATATTGCTTTTGATTGCAGGATTGAGGTTTTTGGCAGGGTACCAGGGAGCTCCCAGTGTGGTTGCCTGTATGACCCAGGAGTGTATATGGCTAGAGGGCAAACATAAGATTCCTGCTGTGCCAACATATCAACCTTTGTAAGCACAAATATGGAATGAAAAATAAGAAGCAGCACGACCATGTCATGCCATAGGTAAATGCTGTATTTATTATTCTAATGCAAATGCTCTGAATAAAACAATCTTGTGGGGGTTCCATTGCATTTTCCCTGAAAAATAAGGCGTTTCCAAACCCATAACAGCTGATGGGAATGTTTTTTCTCAACTTGAGAAAAGATCCCAGAAGGAGAAATCTAGTTTAAAAATGTCTATTTTTTTCTAACTGCCTTTTCAGTTTTTATTTTCATACATTATAATGTATGTCAAATCATTGCCAGTTATCAGAGAATATCTAAAGTGTAACCTTGTAATGCAGTGTTCAAGGAAAACAGCTCTCCCTGACCCCTTAGTCACCAGCTCCCTGCCACTGAACAGGCTGCATTCTGTAGGAATAGAATTTCACATAAAACCTGTGTGGCAAAAGAAATTCTAATAATTTGAATTCCCTGTTTTCACTGTTATAATGTAATTAGAACTTCAATTTGAAACTGATCTGAGGAAAATAGATGTTTTTCTAAAGTAATTTTGATTGTCCTGTTTTTAAATTTTGATAGAAGGTATCATAATGATGAGAAATACTGGGATAACTGTTTCAATCTAGTTTCACTCTTTCAGCTAACTTGCATCTAAGTTTTATATGAAATTTCTTCACAATAGCCCTGGGAAGAAATTCGTAGCTCTTACTGCAAGCTGTGTGAAATGTAATGGTTTTTTCTCTGAGTCTGCTCATAGGATGCACATTTTTCTGAAAATGAAACAGCAAATTTCTGTAGTTCATCTGAATCACAACTCTCACATTTTCATGTGCTTAGAAACTCAACTTTTTACTCTTCATTCACCAAGAATCCCCAGGCACCACGGGAATGAAAGCTGTGTGAGGGGTAAGGCAGCTTCAAGATCAAAGTGCAGATTTATCAAGAAAACAATGAAGAATAGGAAAACCAAACCACTTTAACTATGCAAAGTCATTGTAGATTCATACCAAGAAGATTTCACTCATTACCACATTTGTGAACAAAAGGGAGAGGCAAGCATAAAAAGGAAAGGCAGAATGACATTAATGAGGTTGCAAAAATGCAGCTGAGAGATTTCTCCCTCAAGTTTCACGTGCGCGTAATATAATCAGTGATGGATTAACATGCTGGAAGTGAGAGGTTTGGAAGCATTTTTGAGGTCAGGAGAATGTCTAGTTTAAAAGTGGGGCTGTAGCTATTCTGAGCAGTCTCTCCAAAATAGTTATGGGAGTATCTACAGCAAAAGTCTTGCAATATTAAACTTTTCTAATAACAATTTTGTTTCACTCTTCTTAGAATTTACAGTATTTAAATGCAGGAGTACCTACAGGGGGAAGTTAATGTTTTCCTGTCTGCAAGACTCTTGTTCAAATATTCTACAAAATGCTGTACTGAGAGCCTCAAAATACTGTAAAAAACATTTTCCAAATGTCATGATGAAGTTAATTTAAGTGAATAAACCAGTGTCAGTAAAACCAGAGGAATAGTATGTAAATGGGATACTAGTGCATTTATTCTTCGATGATCCCTTTTAAGATTTTTCTGCTACAAATCCATCAGTTCAGAACTTTTCTATTTGTGTAATCACTGACCAGTTTTGTGGTTTACAAAGCGCTCCTGTGATTCAGAAATGAGGGCAAGTACTGACTTTCACACGCTTGAGTATAGAAAAAAAGTCAGGGAATGATCTTACATATATTGTTAGAAAAGGAAAAAGTAGTGTTAGTATGGGCAAGGCTCTTTTTTGATTGTTTGTTTTGGAACAAATTCAGGAATAGAAGGATATTATTAGCATTGCAGTGCTGGCAGTACATAACCTCCTCAGGTCTGGCTGCTCTCATTAATTCCAAGTAAAACTGTGTCTGCTTTCTCTGCTCTGTGGTAGAACTAACATTCCTGTCCAGAGAGTGAAAGGCTTCGAAGACCTTAGCTTGAGAAGAATAGTTTTAAGTTTAGCACATATGAGGTTCTTTTAATATTGAAGTCAGGGTTTAGAATCACAGCATTGTGCTCACTCTATGGCAGCATCCAGATTTCACTGATGTTTCATTCAGGATCTTGTTGACCTGTTGATAGCAGGAAGAAGGGGAAAGTAAACATGCAGAGCCATCCTTTGCTTCTCTGGAAATACTTCTATATTCTGTGCCAGTTAAGTTGAGGTGCTGGTTGAGACAGGCAGAGACCACAACTCTTCTAAAGGGTCATCTTCTCCCTCTGACCACATTTCTACCACCAGCTGCACCTTCCTGTTTTTTATTGTCACCTGTCTCTGATGCTTGATGGATCCTTTTCTGATTTGGTCCAAGTTACAAAGCAACAAGGAGATTTGAAATAGGAACGTTCCTAACAATTTGTAGATGACCTTGCAACCCAGGTTATATTCCAGTAATCTCACTGGTTGGTCAAAGATTCATTCAGAAGCCACATATAGCTGTTTAATCAAAATTGCAAATTTTGCAGGCTCATAAAAGGCAAATACATATACCAGGAAAGTTCTTTATTCTGTGGACTTGTACTGGCAAGTACAATGATCAAATGGCCACCTACAGAAGATTCATGAGGGTATGTGTCTTTTTGAAAGATCTCTTCTTAAGAAATGCCCAAAAGCAATTGCTGGAAACTTTAATATTTTTTTTCTCAGATTGAAGAATATCTTGTGAACAAGACTGAAATAATCTGCTTAGCAGAATTTTCACAGGACCCTCCACAGTGATAGCTTCTCAAAACATCTAGCTTTCAGCACAGTCACAGATACTGACTTATACTAATGCCAAATAAAATCATAAACTTTTATCTATAAGTGATCTTAATATTAGAGTGTAGAAGTAAGTTGATTCATCTCTACTATTCAACTTCTGCTATTTTTTATGATGATTAAAAATTACCTCAGAACTTTCTAACTCAGAGGTAATTTGGTATCTGGTGAAATTCATAATTAAATGCTTAAAAATAACTGAAGAATTATGTTTATTTTGCTATATTAAAAAAAAAAAGAGAGGGAGGAAAGAAAAAGAGAAGAGAGAGGAAGAAATTATCTTGCTGCTTGAAGATTGCAATTTATTCTGGGTGCTAAGACCTCGTCTAGAAGTGATGTATGAGTACCCTGTTATGTTGTACTGTATGAAAAGTACCAGAATGGACAGAATGGTTCTGAGGTGAGTCTGGGAGGGGTATTATCCTGACCTGATGCCCCAAAGCAGGAACTGAATAAGTTCCTTCTTCAGGACCTTTAAGTGAAGCTGTCAAAAAATGAACAGGACTGTAAATTGCTCTAAAAGTGGTTAGGAATCCAGAGCTGAAAAGCAGTTTAGTAGTAAATTTTTTACAAATTTAAAATTCAAGAGGAAGGTAAAGATTTCTTGTGCTCCTCTTCAGATAGTTTTTTTACTGTAATCTACATAATCACAGTATAAAAAGACAGTAATTTAAGGGCTGCAACATACAGATAATTTATTAAAAGAGGTGGGATAGGTCCTTTTCCGTGTACCAATGTGGCTTCAGAGGAAGAAGTTCAGAAAACAGTGTGACACAGTAGGAAAAAAAATTTGAGTTTATTTTTACTTTTCAAACTTGTATGGAAATTTGTGAGCTTAATTTGTGTTTTCTTGAAGAAATTTGAGGAACCCAATATTTGGGATGAGAAGAAGGCCTGTGATCATTAACCTGCATCAAAAACAAGAGTCCAGTGGAGAAAGATTACATCTGGCAAAAAAAAGCCATTAAAAGTAAGTAATGACTCTTCAATGAAAAGAATCATCAGCAGAGAGCTAATGAAGCAAGATGAAAAGTGTTGAAGTATTCTGTATGAATACTATGTCTAAAGTGTTCTTATACCAGAGTCCAAATGAAACTAAAACTATTGGTGATGGAAATCAGGTACCTAGATGACATCCATCCTGGATTACAGGGCAAAATGAATTTCCAGAACTATCTAGATATTCCTATTTAATACATTCTCTGTTAATACATCCATCTAAAACACAAAAAAATATGTGATTCATGACCCCTGCACTACGTGGTCATTTTTGAGGCTTTGAGGGGCTTTTACTAAATATCTGCTAAATATTTTTATTGTGAACAAATAAAAGTTCTGTGACAGACAGAGAGCTGCCCTTTCTGGATCACTGGTCCCTCATCTTATAGAGCAGGAACTTGTCTGTGACAGATGGGATTGACTGTTAGGTAGAGTTCCTGGAGTTTCTGGTAATGAAAATGAGATATATTAAAGGTTATGCCACATACCCATTTAAAGCATAATTCTGTAGTACATTGTTGTACAATTCACAGCAGTGAAATTAGTGGGAAGAGAAGTTAGTAGCATTTTACACTTATTTTGCACCACATAAAGAAAGCCCTTAGGTATCAGGAAAGAAAGGGATGAAGCTCCTCACACACCCGTGATAAAACAAGGGAAATAGAAAATTAAAAATTTTAACCTGAGACAAAACATATTTGATTTTCATGGTAGTCACATAGATCCATCAAAGTAAAATGTTATTCCTATAGTCAAACAAGATTTCAACTGTTTATGGTTTTTGTGTGAACAGGAGCTCTTAGTCTCATTTGTTACTGAACCACTTTAGACTTTATTAACTTGTGATTTTAAAAAGTTCTCATTACTTGTTTTATGAGTAGTTGCAAACTACTTGAATACAGCATGACAAAAGCAACTGAATGCAATCATCTCATTTCACTCATCTCTTATTTTTTTCTCCTGTTTTTTGTCACTGAATCACTGGAATAATTTAATAATCGCTGGAATATCACTTTAATAATTTATCAGGAACCTGATCAAAGAATTAAATGCTCTCATATTCCTTGGCCTAGAGGAAGTCAGGAGCAACAAATACTTTACAAGAAGTATTCAAATTGCAGAAGAAATACTGTTTTAACGATGTTTTCCCCAAAATGCTCTCTTCTCATAGGAGATGTGTTTTTAAAATTTAGTCTAAACAAAAATTACTGGGTAATTCTTCAAAGACATTTATAATGCTTTACGGAATTAATGAATCATCAGGAAAATAATATCAAAGCACAGCTGACTGAGTTCTTATTCAGCACTTCTGAATCACTGCTCATTGAGCAAAGTAATCACTGGACAATGGGGGTTTTGCCTGAGCAAAATGTGAGTTGGGGACCTGGACTCACATTGTCTTCACTGGGAGTTTTGCCTGCATATGGAGTGAGCTGAGATTTCTGGTGAATGGGAGCCATTCACGGTGTGGCTAAGCAAAGCACCCAGTACATCACCATTCTGAAGTCAACACTAGGTGGTAGACATCACTGGAAGAAATACAGCCATTTTTGGAGCCATGTGAAAGACTTGTATAAAGCAGCATTTTCAAACTCATTGTCTCTTATTTCCCCTTATTTTGGCCTAAATGTTTTTGTTTTGAAAGGCATCTGGCTGTTCTCTCTGACATTCCCTTTGGTTTAACAAATTAATTAAAATAATTTCCTTTCTGCATGCAGTCTGTAGGCGGAAGAGACGCCCCTGTTTGGAAGGGAAGAGTTGGCATCGTAGCAGTTTAAGAGGGAAATCTGTTCCACTGCCCATACTCTCTATCATTGTTTAGTTGGAGGAGGAGGAAGAGATTTCTAACTCACCAGTTTTCATCTTGGTGCTGTGCAAGGGCGTGTGTCCTGTGGAGACACCCCAGGCTACTCGTTTGTGGTACAAAACTCCTCCATGGATCCACGTCAGGATGGGTGAGACCCTCAAGCTCCCTCCCAAACCACTGACAGGAACACCAATAAGAGATAAAGGTGAAAAAGAAGATACAGTGAACTAAAGAAAAAGAACAAGTTGGCAGGACAAAAAGAGGGAGAAAATAACATGAGTGAACAGAGGGAAAAGGAGTATTACAAACTACCCAATAAAGTTCATGAAATAAGAAATGGTTTGGAATAGGTGTCTAAGAATCAAGTAGGGCCAAGGTCTAACTGTCCTTCAAAACTTGGATTCATTGATTCAAATTAAAACAAGACCTGTTCATTTTTCTCTGACTCAAAGGAAACTAGCAGTGGGATACGGACTAAAAATGGAGATAGAATTAATGGAAGTAAAGGGAGAAGGAAAGCAGTGAACCTGCAAAAACATGGGAAGTAGCTGCTTTACTGAGGAAAAGAGGGCAGAGAGGGGACAAGGACATTAAATTAACTTGTCTTGGGCTAGAAGTTCAGAATGGAGCAGAATGGATGGAGTAACTGACAGCATGAAAAGAAATTTGATATATACTATGCATTGAATTTGTAAATGAGGGATAGGATGCTGTATTATGGGGGAGATATTTGATTTACATCTTTCCTTTAATGATTTCTGATCTGGATGAAAAGACTACTGTTTGTTTCCTTTCTATAGATGCATTTATGTCAGAAAAGCTTTCATTGTATGTCACAGAAATCTAAATAAAAACAATGTACAGTGTATCAATCCTTCGCCTTGTTACAGAGAGACAGCATTACAATGTGGATTCAATGTATCTTTTTCTGATGGTAATTAATATATAATTATATTGATCTGAATTTATTTGTATAACAATAATATTCGTATGCTCTCAGAAGCTGAGTGAAGAAATGAGTGCTGACAGAACAAATTGAGGTAATATATTACATCATTGATATGCCATCTTTCCTTTCAAACATGCTTGTTCACACTATCTAGTCCTTAATTTTTCTATATATATGATGACAGGCATTTGATCACATTTCAAGAAGAACAATGAGTAACAAATATTAAAGGACAGTTCCTGTTTTAAACTAATTGCTGATTACCAATGAGTTCTGTGAACTCTGGCTCCCAACAGAGAATGGAATTTCAGAATGAAAAACACAGCAAGAAAATAAACACTGACCACCACACAGCCTGAGTGTCTGGATGCCAGGGATACTATGAAACAGATATTTTGAGATCTTCCATGGTATATTAAACAGAGAGCCTCCAAAAAAACCCAATGACTTTAAATCATCCCAGCCTATGTGAGCTAAAGACATAGAAGCAAAACAAACTTTCTGCCACTCTGTTTTGCAAACCTGATGCTGCTTTTTCCTTTGCTGAAAATTTGCATGTTTTCTCAGAGCCTGTTTCTTTCTCACAATAAACAATGCAAAGCCCTCCTGCCAAAAAAATGTCCAAATGCTAAACAGTTGCTATTATAGTCATTATTATAGCAGCAACTTTGAGCTGCGTGCTTTTAAATTATAATTATTCTTACAAAAGATTTTTGTGTGTCTTGATTGCAGTAATTATGATTCCATAGTAGTAAATGTGTATTTAAAAAGTCACGTTATCTTACTGCTCCAGATAAATTAGTTTCCTTAAATGAACTTCATACAAATAAGTGGTTTTCTCTATATTACTTGTTATGCTAACAACAAACTAGGATGTATTAAACAGCTGATAAATTATTGTTTCATTATAAAAATAAGTACGGACAAAGATGTCAAATGAAAAGCAAGGTTTTTTATGAAAAGTGCTCCATGCAGATAATGCCAGATTCTAATTCAGGAACGACCATTTCTCTTCAGTCTTATTTCTCACTTATCCATCTTCGTTTCGTAAGGAGGACATGTCAAGGAAAAAAAAAAGCAGTGGAAAAGGTAAAAATAATTGGAGACCAATCTGTTGTGCAGGCTAGCACACGTGCTAGTGATAGGCCTGTACATTGTTTAAAGAATAGCTAATATAAACAACACAAGATCCAAGAAACAGGTTTCTTCAACAGCAAGGCTAGGAATTAAGACAGAAAGCTGTTCAGCCAGTGAGACACCCAGAAATGATGCTTTTATCACAAATAAGGACCGATGTGGGACCATTACTCTGTTTGCCACCGTGACAGGCAGGGATTGGAAGTCACGATTTAAAGTACCCGTGGCAGTGCTTACTCTCTGGTCGAGCTTCCCCAGGGCACTCTCAGTAGCTCTGCCAATTCACCAGCTACTGAAGTTTAGCAGCTGATCAGAGAAAAGGTTTTAAAAAGAAAGAAATCGGGAGGAGGAAACCAAGAGGGACCTGGGCGACAGGGGGTAGCAAATTTCTGGCTCCAATGCCATGCTCTTTTGTAACTAGCCACAATGCTGTATTAACTTTTCAAATGAACCTGCCTCTCCCTCGGCACCCATTTGAGTGGTTGCCGCTGGCTGTGGGAAAGCCAGCGAAGCCACAGCGTACAGCCGCTTGCATCTGAAATGCTATCGGCTGCCGACGAGATCCCACTGGATTTCTTACAATGACACAGCCCCATCCTATCCCCAGTCCTTCCTAGACAACCTTGCTTATTCTTCGGTGAGAATCGCCCCATTGTACACACAGACATTCACATCCTTGATAAGACAGTTAGGGGAAAAGTTCATGAGCCACATCCTCTGCTGGTATAGCTTCATTTCCCTTCCCCCTTCTCCCAAGAGTGAGTGCTGATCTGACGCCCTGTGTTGAAAGGAAACAAGGTTGTCTATTCAGCTGCAGTCAGACATACAGTGTGTGTTAAGGCCCAGACAGCCCATGATGCTGAGTGGAGATACTAAAGGTTCGTGTTTCTCTGCTGGGAATTTTCACAGAGCAGAAAAGGAATGCCGCCTTTTTTGTGTGTAACTTCCGACTGACTACTGACAGAGCTCAAAAGCGTAAAATCACATTTATTCTCTGAAAAATCGGAGTCCTGCTGATTAGATTGGCCTGTACTACAAGTCATTCATCCTAATCTTAGGAAAAAACTCTACTTTTGATATGTTTTTTGACAGAATATTAACTTTTTCTAAAATAATTCAATCCTTACCATCAACAGAACATTTTAACATTGATTATAGGGGGTTTTTGGATCGGCGAACTTGACCAATGGTTTATAACATATCAAAGATAAACTGACATTCAGCATAACAAGTAGAGGAAGTTTCCTCTGGAAGTGACCAAGACATGCTTGATTCATTTCCTGGAGAGGTCTTAGAAAGTGTGAACTGGATTCCTTTAGGAGAAACAAAACCACATCATACAATCTAAGCCCTAAAAGATGTTTGGGGCACGAAATGAGGTTAGAAGCAGTTCAGTGTAGCACTCCCAATGTGCAAATTCTGCAAACGTTGTACTCAGAACCAGCTATGGATCTGCACATCTTTTCCTGCAGCACTTCATACTTCCATGCTAACGGAATATAGCGTATGTTTTTTTGGATGATTGTAGTGCACATGCCGGCCAAATTTGGCTGCCTCACATTTGGCTGGCCAAAATGGAGGTATTCATCAAATTCCCCTTTGATATTTGAAAAGAAACAAATCTCAATTTCTCCTACTCATCTTAGCATGCTCAAAGGAGCAAGAGCCAACCAAGCATCTCAGAAAGAAAACCATGCCATCATCCTGTGGAAATATTCAGGAGCATAAGGCTTAGCTCTGCCAAGTATTTGCTAACTTCTATGGATTTAATTCAACCTTTTAGAGACTCAGCTTCTTCACTGATACAACAGTATATAATGGTAATAAACAGCTCTAAGCTGGATTGCAGCTTGTAAGGGAGTAATATATTTTCTAATTTTGTTCAACTTAATTGAAATCTGGGACATACTGGCATGGCATTTATCATGAATAAACATATTCTTTCACAAGAATTTTACTCCAGTTTTACCTTTTTATTATCAAAGTATTTCACTAAGCATCTAACTAAAACTCCAACTCTTCAGAGATTCAACCAGTATTAATTTATAGTGCTGACTTATTAACATAAAACCTGTGTTACTTTGAGTCTTAAAGTTTGTTTCAGCTGGAATCCATGTAGTCTCATGGCACATTTATTGCTATCTGGGAAATTGAAGGATTGTCTAATTTGTTGCTTCATTTCTACTTTTTGCATTTGCTACAACTGGCTTCCCTGGGTTTTTGTTTGAGAGCTCTTGTCAGCTGAAAATAACAATACTTTGTGTTGGAACAGCAACTTCCACTCTAATACCTTTATTTATTTTACAAAGGCACTCAGATACTGTGCAAAGTACATTTACTGACAGACTTTGTCAGCCCCAACCAGAGCTTGGGTTCGCCATAACACATGATTTCAGCTGCCTGAATCCACACTGCTTTGGAGGACAAGGTCCAAGGCAGAGCCAGGCCTTGCCCTGTACTTGCACTTCACTGCTTTGCAAGCCACCAGGGGTGTTATCAAAGAAGGGCTGAAACTGGAACCCAAAACACAGATTAGAGTGCTGAGCTAGTATGTCAGCACAGAAAGGCTCATCCAGGCCTTAGGTCATTCCTTATCAATTTTTATGAAAAAACCTACCACCCTGAAGTATGTAGAGATTATTTAGTCTGTGTAAAATTGGTGGTTGCATTGATGGCTGCTGCTCTGTGTTACTGTACAAAACACAATAATGCTTTTGCATAGTCTTCTCCTTGGCTGATCCAATCTAAAATCTATAATGTGTTTAACTTCTAAATTGCTCTTCCTAGAAACTGCTGCTGAAAACACTACAGATAGAAGAACATAACCAATAACATTTTAAATTTGTCCTAGTCCTAGTATTAAATGCTGGATACTTAATCTGTTTAATCTAATGTATCTATAAAGGGAAATTCCAGTGTGTTTTAATTACATGCATTGCAGAGCGACACCATGCTATGAACTTATTGACTCTTTTTTTTTTCTTATCCAGGGATCTCTAAAATACAGGGGATTTTATAATATGAAGGTAATACTCTTGAAAGTTAAAATCAGTAAAATAAATGAATGTCAGAAGATGAATGAGAGAGGAAAAAATAGACAAAATTTTTAACATATTGCCATAAAATCTCTGTTTGCCTAAGAAGTGTGCAATAATATCTGTTGTTCTCTGAGAAATAATAAAAGTAATACTATTGAAGTTAAGCTGAGCTGTCTGACTGATTATTGTTTATTTTCATTTTGTCTCACTGAAAAGTTAATTCTCTCACAGGATTATCCTCATTTCTCATAGACTCCGGTGTTAATGAAAGCATTAAATGATGACATACTTTTGGCTCACCTCACTTGGGGCCTGACCCTGCCCCATTAAGTCAAGTGGATCATTATTATTCATATGAGCAGAGGGCAGAACTATCTGGGAGGTTTTGCAGAAAGCAAACCGTATTCCAAAAGGAAAGATCAAACAAGTAGATTGCTAGGTGGCAAGAGTTAGTTAAAAGGTCGATCCACATCTA
>VXBQ01010456.1:49242-66227 GCA_013400175.1 Phainopepla nitens | reverse complement strand
ATGCTTGCATTAATCGGTCGGGGGGAAAAAAAAAAAATCCTGCTTCCACACAGCAGTCTTGCCCATGGTAGAACACTCACTAATCTTAATAATTAGCTCAGTCTCAGAATGTTTCCTCTCCTTAAAGCAGCAAAGTTTATTGCATTCTGTTAAAATTCTGGGAGAATATTGCACTCAAGTGCTGGTCTTGAAACATATGGTAAAAGCAGCGGTCAAAATGCCTCACAAAAACTTGTTACAAAATGTGATTTTGTTTGAAACATGCTGGCTGACATCCTTGTGTATTTATATTTTAAGTGCTTCCTAAAAAAAACCCAAAAAGATATTTTGGCACTAAATTTATTAAAAATGAGATGTTAGAGTTGAACTGTCTATAAATAGAGACAGATTTCAGGAGAAGCACCTAAGTTTATCCATTTATTCATTACTAATTTCTTTAAAAAACCATGCCAGTGTATACTAACTAAGACTTCAGAAAATGGGATTCTCAGTCTGGAAAATACCTTTGAGGAGGCTCTATTATTAAACAAACTTACACTAAGCAGCCATCAAAACAAACCCCCACCATCTAAAATAAAAACTAATATCTCAATTGAAAACTTTTGATATTGAAACATTTTAAGGTTGATTCAGATTGTGATTTCTTAAAGTCAGACGTTGTGTGGTTCTTGGGTTGTCCTGCACAGGTCCAGGATTTGGACTCCATGATCCCAACTTTGTATAGTCTGTGATTCTGTGATTTATGCTCATAATTGCTATCAGGACAAGCTAAGCATTACTCTGCAATGTGAGCTGGTATTACAATCTGAAGCAGCAAGTTAAGTGGGATATTACTTCTGATGTTTTACAGATGTGCTCAGAGTCGTTTATACAACTAAAAGATGAATGTTATCAACATAAAGCTGTCAAAGGCATATCTTCTAAATAGTGGTTGAGGGATAAATAAACTATTGCTGCTGCCTTTTTCCATGTGAAAAGAATGAATTGAGCCAACGCATTCAATCATTTAATAATATCTTAAATGTAGAACAATTGAAATGTACCAGTTTGAGAAATATTTCTCTTCAATGTTTTATGTGAAGGTGAGCTAGATAATTTTTTTAATAACAATGGCCTGATAAAAAGTACAAAAGCAAACCTAACAGATAGTTTTGAATGTTATAATACCTTTAAGTTGCTATGATTTGTACTGATTTTACATTCATGTATCAATAGCAAATGAAAAAAAATTACTCCTGGTTTTTACAGCATGACAGCAGCTCAGGTTAATTTCTGAAGACATTGGACACTTAACTGATCACTCCATATAATCCTTCTTTAAAAGTCATTGTGGTTTTGCATCAAAAACTGCTTTGATATTAAGAACAATACAAGTTTTACTGAAACATGAAGAATATGTTTCTATGTAAATATATAGCTAATCATTCCCCTAAAATCTTACTGCAATGCTTCATATTTCTTGTCTTGTAGGTTTCTCCAATACTTCCTATTGAAAAGAGTCCTGAACTTTTCTGAAGGGATACTGACAGAAGTTAATTATAAAAGAAATCTTTCAGCAAGATAAATGGCTAAAGGTAACAGAGAAGATCCAAAACCTGGAAGTAGGATGGAACGAATTCAACAAGGAGTCCGGAAACGTACACTTTTGGCAAAAAAAAAAGTGCAGAGCATAACAAAGGACGATGTTAAAAGTTATTTAATGAGGAATGCCTTTGTGCTCTTCACTGTTGTTGCTGTGATTCTTGGTGAGTAATTTGTTCAATAGGAATATTCTGTTCTCCAGTGCATTTGACAATGACGATGTGACTGGGTGATTTGCATTACAAATGAGTTTCCAAATTCTTCTGCACTGATAAGAATGTTCTGGCTTGGAGAGTTTTGCCTTTGACAGCTGCATGAAGTTTAAGGAAGAGCCATTAAATTTATTCTAGTAATTCCTAACAAGAATTTTGGTGAGAAAAACCGAGCAGAACAGCCGTTTTAAGAATTCTTCTCTTAAAGAATCAGACGCAATAACCGAATTGAATGTTTTCAATTGTATCATTTCCTTCCAAAGCCAGTTGCAGCAAAATGCTCAGAAGTAACTTTTATTCACCCAAACTATCAAAAAAATATGACTTTGTAACAATTAAATGAAACGCTCAATAAATGAAACAAAGAGACATTTCTAAGCAAAGGCATATAACAAACACAGTCTCAATCTTTTTAGTTTTCCCTTGATAAATGGAAACCCCAATTCATTCTCCCTCAGCCACTCACAATCTTACAAATGCATCTTTCAGATGCAATTTGGGCAACAATGGCAATGTTACTTATTCAAAGCACTGAAAGATAGCACCTGATTAAATGCCTTTTAAGAGTGAATCTAGTACATCAAACAACCTTTGGATTTGGAATGCTTCAAAATGTATATTCAAAATATTGCTGCATACTTTGAATTAGCATTACAAAGAGAATCTGCTGAAAAAAAACCCTGCAATTTAAAAAAATAATTTTTCTTTAGATGATTACATGATCACTTATGATAAGTTTTCTTTAACTAGAGATTTTCAAAGTGGAACCACATTTCGTTAAATAACCATTCTTTACAAGGTGAGCAAGAACTTAATGGCTTTACTGTATGGCTTTCATTTTTCTCTTTAGTTTGAAATACAAAATTGTGAATCTGATCATGATGATGTGAAAAACCATATATAAGCACCTAAAGATAATGGTCGATATCCTTCGCCTATGTAGGCCCTAATGTCCTTCCTAATGCTGTTCTGTATAGGTCTGCTTGCTGTGTTTCTCCAACTCTTCCAGGAATTGAAATTTTAGGGCTTTACCATTATTGTTGCTTGATACCACATCAGCACTGTTATTTCAAATTAATTTCAGGTTTGATGGTCTTTTTTTTTCTGGGAGAAATTTGTATTAATTTGCCTGTTGGTAAAGCAGTAATTTCAATTTCTGATGTTTATAAACAGTATTTGATAGTAAGTGTTTTCAATTCCTAACTAAGAATTTTATTGGTGTGAAAGCCCCATTAATATCGAAGGTAAAATTCAGGTGATTTATCTAGAATGGTCAGAAAAGGCAGAGCAAGTCAAGCAAGTTCTGAAACGCTGTCCAACCACAAAAGAACACATTTATTTTATTGTTGCTTTTCTATACAGCATGTGAAAATTTTTTTTTGCAATTTCTGCTCTGTCACCTACATCCAGTAGGACTCCCATAAATTTGTCAATGTGGAAATCAAATGTAGACTGGACAAGTGTTCTTGGTGTTATTGCTGGTTGCAATTAATTTTAAGTAACTACTGGCACTCTGCCCATTACTCCACTACCACCTACAGCAGAGGATCAATAGGCGCTGGAACACAAGTTGGAGAACTGATGAAAATGTGCAGCATAGGGTGAGCAGGCTGCTTCAATTCCGCTCATGAACTTGTAGACATATCTAGCATAACATGTGGAAGAAAAGGTCTTCTTGTTATTATCACAAAATGCTCAAAATTTTTCTTACATTTGTTTTTTGTGGTGTAATTTTGCAGTACCTCTATATGATTAAAACAGTAAATTCATGGTTAATCAATAATAAAAAGGTAATATTTGGGGCTTTTGAGAGTTTTTTGCTGTTGTGAAAGTACTCAGAAGTAGGGAACAGACAGATAAACAGTTTGGAAAACACTCAGTGGTTGAACTCCCTCTGTCTAGTTTGGTGAGGACTAAGTTATCATCATTCAGTTGTTTGGTGATCTTTGGTGGCTAATTAGATGGTGGGCTTGATCCCTTTGCCAGCAGACAGTAATCAATGTTGCAGAATTAGCCCCCCAATTAGCACTACTGGCTCTCCCATTTGAGATGCTTGGATCTAAGTTTAGGTGGAAGTCAAACTACACACAGGCCAGGGTTGAATCATTTACAAGAAATAATGCTTAATGCTCTAGCCTAACAGACAGATGACAATTCTTAGAGCTGTCAGTTCAGAAGTTTTCATAGAGACCATACTCAGGAAAAGATTTTGTTTAGAGAGAGCAACATTTCTCCAAAGACTTTTTTTTCACATCTCTTTTATCAAGGTTTAGGCATGAAAAAGCCTTTTTTAATAGAGCATTTCCTATTTCTTTGCTGAGCAGGATTGATTTTGGTAGAGTTTAAGTGCACAGGATCTAATCTTAGTCCCAGTACTGTAGTTTATAATGAGGACTTGGGCTTCTGTTTAAGTGGGAAACTTGCACTTTGTTATGAAGTGGGTAACTACAACATGCAATTCTCTCTGTTATATACAGATATTTTGCAAATAGAGTGAGATTTTTCTGGTGTTCACATGACAAGGAGAAATACAGACATTTATATATCCATTCTGTTGTTACTGTGATTCTAAACTTAATTCTAAACTAAATTCACTAGCTGCTATCACACTAAGCCAATTATTCATTAAAAAATAATCAGTAGTGATGAAGATGCAAGAAGCTATAATTCATGTTGAAAAATACTTAGAACTATTCTCTATTCCCTAAAGAAATGCACAGAATATCCTTCAGACTACACCCTCT
The DNA here is from genome assembly GCA_013400175.1 of Phainopepla nitens. Taxonomy (NCBI): domain Eukaryota; kingdom Metazoa; phylum Chordata; class Aves; order Passeriformes; family Bombycillidae; genus Phainopepla; species Phainopepla nitens. The sequence goes on along the minus strand of VXBQ01010456.1, from coordinate 61,690 downwards.
GCATAGGTAGGGTCTGTTTAGCACATTGTCATAATCATTGTTGATATTTTTAGTGAAATTTAAACTTTCCTCAAGTTCTTCGAGAAACTTGGAGAAAAGCATAGTCAATAAGTGAATTATGATGCAATTTTTCCCATTCTTCTTGTTCACGTAAAGATATTATGAATTAGTTTTCTATAGTCAACCTTGTCAAGACTCAATAGATGAGAACAATCATGTAAGATAAATTTGTGAGGCTGACCATTGGTAAATTGAGCATATCACGATAACCAGGAGCAATTTAAGGTACTTTAGGGATCATGGTGGCTCTTAGAAAATCTGTAGGAAGTCTCACAAACTTTGCAGTGCTAGCCAAATTACTGGTGAAATCTCAGGCTCTCCCACGCTACTCAGAATCATCATCCTGTCCCCAAAACCTCCTTCTTTTCAGAAACGCTTCCTTTATCAGCCTGCCTTCATTCTCATATCCCATTTTCTGAAAAATGGCACAGGAACCCAGACTCTGACAGGACTCTAAATGCCAAAGAATCTCCTGTGGGTTCTGAAGTTGAACTGAAGGAAAGACTGAGACACAGAGCGCTGCTGAGCAGAGATCCTCAGAAGCTGTCTGTAGAGAAATGCTGTTTTAATTGAGGGGCTCAGTGAAACAGAGGCAGGTTGTGGAGCAAGTTCTATGAAAAGCAGTTTTTGCATAGTCATTAAGTACCAATTCACTAGCTAAAATCCTTTTGCCAGAGATATATGTTGCAGATGTCTGCCAGGGCATTAAAGGGGAAGGAGGGTGGATCCAGTCCTGTTTTCTGACTCCCTGTTTCCCCAAAGGAAAGAGGGAATTTAGGCCTGGCTGTGTCATTGAAGCCAGGCTTCTGTGATTGCCAGCAATCTCACAATGGGTGTGAAATATAGAGAAACCCATATGACCTCTGCTCTGCAACAGCATGTACCATGTGGGAGATTCCAGAACTTTCCAGGGTGTTTACCCAAAAAACCATGTTAAAAGTACAGAAGGCGGGTGAGATGAGGGCCTTGCCCCTTGTCCCGGAGGAAAAAAAGCAAAGTGATGAATAAAGTCTTGAAAGGATCCTTCATGACACAGAAGGGAAAAAACCCACAAAGCTCTTACAATATGTGAAAAGTGAAAAGTTGTGCAAAAGAACAGATTCTCCTATCTCAGAAAGCCTTCCTCTCTGAACAACAGTTTTAAAGACCTACGAGGTACAAATCTGTGGTATGCAGCTAAACAAAACTCGGGAAAATGCCCACAAAAATGGCAGCCTTATATGTTGAGGCAACATCTTTTCTGGTATTGACAGATCTCTGTATCAACTTAAGGGTGAGGCTGACATACCCAGAGAAGAGTATTTGACCTCACCGTATATTGACATTGAACACTGCAACAAATTCCTAAGGCAGCATTGGTAAAATTTGCCTGAGAACAAAGTGAAGATCCATTACTGAAGGAGAAACAGCTGTGGGACCTGAGCTTTAGGTGAAAGAATGTGTTACAATATAAAAGGAGAAATTATACAAGACCAAAAGAAGATATATACATGGAAATCAAGATAGTAGATATAGTTAAAGAGAAATTAATGATTTTTATGCTGAATTCAGAGGCTGACTGTCTCAGGGCTCTCCTAAAGAACCTGCCTAACACAATTGATTTCTCACTGAGTGACAAAACCTTCCTAAGTAATATTCTGAAAAATTTGCTAATCAAAACCCTTTTTTTTTAATAGTATAAAATACTTATAATTATGGAAGGAAAAAAAAGCATAAACAGACACCATAAAAATCAGAGTGACACTTAAAACTGCAAAAGAGATTATTCTTTTCAAAAGGAAGAAAAAATATAGAAATGAGAAGAACTTAAACTCTGCTATTAAGAAGCAGCAGTAAAAGTCAGACTGTGAAAAGTACTCTAGTTTAACAGTTAATTGTGAAATAAAATAATTACATGTATTATCACGATCCACATTTCTTACCATTCATTCTGGTGTTACTGAAATGAAACAGCAATGATTGTTGAACTGCCATACAGGCACAGAGTAGCAACAATAAACTTGGCTACTTTGTGAATAACAATTAAGCATTCTGGAGACAGCAGCTGTGCATAAATGCACAGTAAAGATGCAAGATCTGCCAAATACCAACTTATTTCCATCCTAACACTCTAAATGGTTGCATCAGTGGACTTGCAAAGTGGTACTCAAAAGCTGTATGTCTGAATGGTCATAAAACAGTCTAGAGAAATATACATTCACACAGCTCTTCATATAGATTGAAAAAAGGCTGTTGAGATTCTCAAAATTCTCTCAAGAATTTAAAGATAAATGTATTTATATAATAATGCTTCTTAAAAATCAAAATTCAAGGCTATCCTAGGCGAGATGCATGGCAGTAAGTGTGTGGGACATTTAGGATGTAGTTTCTCAGAGATTTTACAAGAAAATTCTCTGAATGCCATTAGAGTATGGTCATCATGCTATCACAAGATATGTTACGACTGAAGTAGTAGTTATCTCAAGGATTCTCAAGAAAACTTTTGGGTTGATCCTGAAAGGAGACTGAAAAGACATATCAACAGGAAATAAACTAGTATTAGAGCTTGCCAACCCTTTCAATTTTTCTGTAGACAGGGATTATAATTGCTGTGGTGGCTGCAAGGCAGCACAAAAGCAAGATGCTGAGATTTGTATGCTGAGTAAATATTTAACATTGTTAGATCCTTACTAGCACTTGTAAAGCTGGAACAAGATGTCATTGGAGATGAAATGCTTTTGAGTTGGCCACAATGATGGTGTGGCTGAAGATGGTATGTTCTATTGTTTATGAATTCCTGAAAATTTCATTCATTTAGCTTAAAATTCTGATAAAATTTCTTGAAATATCCAGGCATCTGAAAGTTTCAAGAGATTACATAATATCATAGAAAAAATGGTTTTTAAAAATGGTTATCTTTAAGTGTATTTGAAAAGCTAGACAAATAAGTCCAACATTAAAGAAAAATCAACAAAGGGGTAAATATTCTGGATGTTGAAAAGGCTGCTAAAAGAAAGTAAGATATAAATGCAGGCATTGGGATAATTCGTACTGTACTGTAGCATAGACTTCTAGATCAGTAGCTGAGACGTACTAATTTTTTTTATTTTTCATGCCTTGTTAGGAAAGGAAAAGCAGGTGTTTTGCAATTACCAGCTTCATAAAATAATCCATGTAGTCACATTAGTTGTGTATATCCTCTGAAAACACTCCCAATTCCTTCCATTTGCTGTTCATTTCCTTAAGATTTTGTATTTAATTTCATTTTCAATTACAACCCAGTAATCTTATGATAAGTAGCCTACAACAAGGCAGACACTGAGGTGCTGCAGCAAGTCCAGAGACAGACAATGGAGCTGAAGAAGGGTCTGGAGCACAAGTTCTGTAAGGAGCAGATGAGGGAGCTGGGAGGTTTTAGCCTGGGGAAAAGGAGGCTCAGGGGAGACCTTCTCACTGTCTACAATTCCCTGAAAGAAGGCCATAGCCAGGTGGGGATTGGCCTCTTCTCACAGATAATAAGGGACAGGACAAAAGTAAAAGGTCTGAAGATGTGTCAGCGGATGTTTAGTTTAGATATTAGGAAAAATTCTTTCATTAAAATGGTTGTCGAACACTGAAACAGTCTGCCCTGGGAAACAGTGGAGCCACCATCCCTGGAGATACTTAAAAGTTTTATAGATGTGGCACATGGTTTAGTGGTGGACTTGACAGTGCTGGGCTAAGAGTTTAACTTGGTGATCTTAGAGGTCTTTTTGAGCCTTGATGGTTCTATGATTTAATGGGATTCAGCATATATCAATTTTTTTTTCACGGTGTATTACAATTCAGTTTAACTGGAGCTTTGGAGCAATCAGGCAATGCAAGTGATAATAAAAAATTACTTAGGAAAGAGCATAAAGAAATTTCTGCCTCCCATATAAATTTCTCCATCTCTGCTGTTCACAGAATATTCTATGGCGTCTACAATGTACGTTAGAGAACAACTAGGCTCCCCACCGAGAAGTCTTAAATTATTCATGGATACAAAAAATATATATGGTATGGAGTAGGGAAGAAACTATGGAAAATAGAAAAAGAATAAATGGAAATTATTTCATAGGAATTTTAGTAAAGGCTGGATTATTGCATTTATTATGTCGACCCATCAGACTTGAAGCTGCATAGCCAGTGTTTGCACTTTCAAATCAACATAAAGAAACACAGGCTGTGTAACCCTCTAAAATCCATACAAGAGAAACTCATTTTGCTTCTAGGTTTCATGAGACTTTTTAAAATAAATGAGTAAAATAAATAAAAGAGTAAAATAAAAGAGTAAAATGAGCCGTACAATAGTGAAAAGGAAAATAATTAAATGTTGGAAAAGAGGCAAGGAAAGCCAAAAGAATCACAGGAGAATCAGGGCAGTAACAAAACATTACTGCTGCTCATATTTCCTGGTTATTCTAACATGTCCTTTCTTTTAGCATGAGTTATATTCATCTTTTGAATTCTTATTCAATTCTCTACATTTAAAAAAAATGCAATATCTTGCCTGAAATTTAGCATGTGTACATATATTCTGCTGGCATGGTTAGAAGACCATAAACAGAAATGAGCTTGAGAGTTACAATGTGCGCTTGTTTTTCACCTTTTACTCTAACTTGGTTTAACTGAAAATTGATTTGTTCAAAGCAAATCTACAAAATATGGGGCTTAAGTTTTAAGCATTTTTTGCACTGCAACATAATCTGGCCCCTGAAACTGGCTCTGGTAAATGCTTTGGTTTTACCACTCACAAGGGCTAAATGACAGAAAAAGAGTAGAATTTCCTTCGTATTACAGGACCAATAATCAGGGAATTCCTTGGAGTACTAACCAAAGGTAGCTGACAAATAAGTCTGCTACCTATATTTTGATGTCTTTTAGAAAAAAATTTGACTTGGGAATCCATATATTAAACAGACATGGATGTGCAATCAGTTTCTTCAAAACCTAAAATGCAAGCAAAGGAAGCTGCCCATGGAATGTAAATCTCGGGGCACTGTGTCTTTTTAGTGCATGAGCTAGAGGAAGGAGACTCAACAGGGTAACCGCACAAGTCCACGACCTAAGCGTGTAACTGCCTCAAACTTGCCAGGAGGAGCACAGGCAGTCAAACAAACAAACAAACAAACAGGTTTGCATTCCTACTCCCACTCCTTTCTGAGTCAGGACCATGCCAGACGTTTTCACCCAGTGGAGATCCAGAAGCCTGAGTCCTCACCTTGGCAATGGTGTCAGCAGCACTTGAGGAGTTAGGTTATTCTTTTCTTCTCAAAAGAAAAGTTACAGGAGGAGGCAATTCCACCATTCATTTTAAAGCTGTTTTATTAGGCAGAGGACAATGTAAAACTTCTAAGGACAAATACATATGCCGAGAGAGCAAAAGGCAGAATTGTGTTTTTACCTAATGACTAAAATGCTCACCTATAATAGGAAGCCCCAGGCTGTGAAGTGATCCTTTGAACAAGAATAGGGACAAAGGGCATCCCAACTCTAGATGATTCTGTGCAGAGTGTGACAATTGTGTTCAGTTGCTAGTCCCTCAGGATTTAGCCTGGAATTAGGCAAATAGATGTTTAGGTCATGGCAGCTCTGAGGAAAACACAGGCAGAAGGGTGAGATCTGAGGAGTCTTCCAAAGCAAATGGAACTGTGCCCATTAACTTTATAGATTTCAAGAACTAAGCCTTTTTTTATCTGAATGGACTTAAAAGGTCACAGTTTGGACTCAGGTACTTACTGCGTAATTAAGTATTATTCCAGGTGCAAGTTCCCCTGTGCCATTTTTGTGACCTTTAAGATAGGAAAATTCTACCATTCTGAGTAACGCCTAACAGTGAGAAGAGAGGTATCATCACCTATATGGAGGCCAGGTCTAAACTAATCATCTATGCTACAACATATCTTTCAGAGGAGTTAACTCAAAAGAGGTAAGGCATGATATCTCTTTTTACCCAAATGAAACACTTCTGGAAATTCATGTGTTGGAAGAGGCTGTTGGCAAGTAAAAGAAATAGATGGAAGGTTCTATTTGTGACTAGTTTCACAGTGATACTGAGGATTTTAGGGATGAAATAGCTCATAATCAAACAAGTAGGGATTGAAAGCATCTTAGCTACATTTTTAAGAAAATGGTAACGTGATTCCATGAATTTCAGCCATGAGCCTGATTTTCTTATGGAAAGAATTCACTGAAAAATCAAACATAAAAAAAAAGATATTAGGATAAAGCTAGATTAGGCAAAAATCTTGTATTCTACAAGAGGAAATGCTCTCTCTCAGTTTATCCAGGTTTTTTTTGCACATCTCAGCAGCAAATACTGGACAAAAAAAGAAAACTTTTAACAAAGTCTGCCATGTGATATGTTCCATGATCCAAGTAGTTCTGGCATGGGCATATCTTGATTCAACAAAATACTTAAACTTCAGTGTCAACCAAGTCATTTACAGACTTCGGCTATTAGCACTAAGCTAAATTAACAGGTGGTTTTGTAGGAATTAAAGGTTGGACTAGCTCCATAGAAACATGGATGCATAATTTGAACATCCTGCTAATGATGGTGCTAAACATATCAAGACACATCAAAACATGATGATGCTAAACATATCAAGACTGTGCATATCAAGACAGTCCAGCCTAAAATGAACTCTTTGTAGTGTGTGTCCAAGCCAGAATTAAAAAACCAAATGCATCTGTCCATATGCAACTTTAAGATCTCTGTCAAACTACGCTAAAATTTCCTCAGTTGAGGTCTGTTTTCTGTACATGTTTGCACAAAACATGTTAGACCTGAGTGGTCTCAGTCTCACTGTCCGCGATTCCTTTGTGCAGCTATACTGACAAAAAGACAAAATAATATGGATGGGCAGCTGAAACCATAGTAGGGAAAAGTAGAATTCAGTGCTGGTAAGGAATATGTCAGTTTCCAGCCAAGGAAAAGGAGTAAAGAAATAGATGAAAAGCAGGAAAAGTACCCTATAAACTTTGAGAGAGCATCTTTCTTATCTGTTTTGATCTGTATTTTATGGGAGTAAATACATTAACTTTAGTCATGAACATGAAGCAGCAAGTAAAGGCAGGCATGAAAGGAACAGTTGTTACTGTAGCTTTGTAAAGCACCAAGTAGTACCTTAATTCTAAACAATACTATACAAAATAGAATCTGATATATATTGTGAATGTCTGAGGTTTTGTATATGCATAGTAAGATATTATTCCTGTATGTTCATGGAATTATTTGGTTTTTTTGTTCACCAAAAGTATTTGTTTTAATATAGCTCAGAGACTAACAAGAGTACCTAAACTAGGCATAGTTTGTCTTTCATTGAAGTCTCTTGTCTGAGGATGAAATCATTAATAATGTCCCTATTCCATTAAGAACAGTCTGCTTCAGTGCCAGAAGTGAAAACTCTTTGTTCCAAATCCTCTACTAATGCCCTGCAACTGCAATGTCTTAAAAAAACTAACAAAACACCAAACCAAACCAAAACCTGAGAAATCAAAGATTGCAAACAAGAAATAAATACAGAAACAGTTCAAGGAAAACAAGCAAAAAAATTAAAAAAAACATTTAAGGGCAAATAGAGAAGTTGAAGTTGGATAAAAAGAGAACAATTTTTTGGACATGTTCTCAAAGGAACAAAATTACCTTCTAATTGGGGAAGACCAGCAAATGAGCCAAACAACTAGAGACGAAAAGGAAAATGTGTGTGAGTCTAGCACTAGAGCAAAGAAATAGCAAAGGGAAAATTTCAATGGTTTATAAAAAGCCTTTTCAACAGCATTCAGAAGCTGTTACATCCTCAGATTTGTTGTCCAGTTTAGGCAGCTTCTGGTCAAATAGTGCTTTTTCTCATTGCTTAGTTACATCAGTTCTTACAGCTTCAGACACCCCTTTCCACTTGCATGCTCTCTGCGCACAAAATGCAAGGAGGAGATGCTGTGTCTGCAAGTAAAGGCAACATGCAAGTGCTTTATAGCTATAGCTATAAAGGTGTTTCAGGAATTCAGGCTTCTCCAGAGCCTGGCAGGACATGGCAGGCAGAGTATTTGACTAACTTTGAGCTGGGATTTAAGTGCCCATGTTTCCCCCTTAATCCAGCACTAAATGCCCACAATACACGTTTACTATGAAATGCCTCTGCATCTTTGCAAATTGTACCTGAATACTGTTAGAACTCTGGTGGGGGTTTTTGGGGAAAATAATCTCTCTTACAGGATAACGCAAATCTCCAGGGTCAGGTTCAGGGGCAGGTGTTCCTGGGGCACTGTAACTGTAGGACTGTGGCTCTGTGCCTCCCCAGCACAGCTGTGAGCACCATGGCTCTCCTGTGGCCCCAGAGCAAAGGTAACACACTGACTTCTCTTCTGATGCAGTGGACAACTCTCTGACATCATTGTGATTTTTACTTTGCTATATACTTGCTTTTCTCTGGACATGTCCCTTTTTGCAGATCCCAGATCTTTTCTGGATCCCGTCTAGGATACCTAGCTCTTCCACATTATTTCTCCCATGACTTCTCTCACATTATGTCTCAGGCAAAGGAAAGGTAGCTGCTTGTGTCCAAATCAACACATATTCCACTTTAATATAGATATTAATAAGGCAAGTTAGAGCACAGGTCCTTTAGCTCTCCGCTGCAGTGTCATCATGCAGTTATAACCTGGCATTTATGTTCAACAAAATGGTTTCAAAGGGAACAAACCTTCCTACCTACATAAGGAAAACCAGAAAGCAAGGAGGGGGAGGGAGGAGGTGATACACCAGATGTACTAGGGGGTGAAGGGTCAATATAAGATTGTGGAACAGAAATTATGAAATCAAAGTCATGCTGGGCAAATTGTGTGATTCTTGTGGAAAGAAAGGAAAGAAATTAAGAAAGGGATTTTGCCGGCAACTTAGAAGTATTTCTTATCACTAGAGAAGTAATTTACCTGTTTGTCTCAAGTAAATAGAGTTGTGGACTTATCTGAAACTGGCTGTTAGAAGAAAAGGTGTCAGAACAAAATGGTAAATTAAGCAATAACAAATGACCCAAAGAACAAAAGCAGTCACTCCAGAGCTCTGCAGGAATGTAGGAATGAAATGGCTGTGCAGCTAACAAAAATATACAATGTCCCATTAAACTGGTAGAAGCCTGATTCCCTTCATGCCTCTTGCCCAATTGCTGTTATAGAACAAAATGTTATTTGCTTGCTGGTTACAAGGTTTTCTGGAACTGAACTATTCACAGCTGTTAGTTTAGAACAGCATTCTAGTCAGCATAAGGTTTTTTTTTTCCAGTTATTTGAGAAGCTTTCTATTTCCTGGCGGAAAAGAAAAAGTAATTTTGTACCTCATATATTAAAGGAAAGGATATCGATATGGACCTCATTTAACAGTGTTCTGAGATTTACAATAAAAAGCAGAAGTGTATATAACTCTCAGTGGTGTGTTCTGATTGAACTGGCAAGCACTGATAAAGACAAAGCAGCTCTTGCACCATCATTGATATAACACATAGTAATTTCCTCTTGAAATACTTGTAAGTCATCTTTGGTCAATTGAGAAATACAACTGTCAGACTTCTATACTTCTTGCTTGAAAATGCAGCAGAGAGCATGGGCAAAATATAAGTTTGAAATAATTGTATGGTCTAAATTCCTGTGTGATTCTGAAATAAGATGGAGACCAGAATCTCATAAGAATTAATTTCAATAACTTAGACTTAAAATAATGAATTATCTGAAGAAATGTAAAAATCTTCTCTTTTTATTAAATTTATATATATCTAATTCTTCTAAGTGTGCCGGAAGGATAGACTTAAGCTTCCCTAAAATTCTTGAATGAATGTTTAGATGTGGGTAAAGCCCCATCTCCCATCTTCTAAGAGTTATGGTTTGGGATTTTTGAAACTGATGCGTTGTTTTAAACTCCTGTGTAGGTGTGCCACCCATTTCATACACGCAACATGAAAAGTCGTGTGAAACAGCCCTCCACTATTGTGAGACCAAGGCATTTTTGTGACACAATTAAGAGCTTCATTTTCTCCAATGAGGATTTTGAAGCTCATTTTCAAATTCAATTAAGGAAATTGTGGGAATTTTAAAATGATTTTTTAAAAACCAGCCGTCTCCATACCATATCTGTTCTGAAAAAATTTGTATTATGGAAGTATTTCTGTCTTGCTACTTTAGACCCTGATTTTAATGCTTACTTCTTCACACTTTGATATTAATCCATTTAAGACATTTTATATAGAAGGTTGTGTGGTTTTTTTAGCCATACAAGTATATCTATAGTTTTTAAATCTGACTGAAGACTTTATTGTTTCCTTTCTGGTACCCAGCATCTAGAAGTGAAGACCATAGGCCGTTCATCGATAGGTTCCCATTTTTGGAACAAAGAATTCCAAATTGTAACTACCATTAAGCCATTTCCATCCCATTATCCTAACTGCCAGAATTATTTTCACCTTCTGCTCCTTGCATGTTTTAAAACCTCTCTTCACTGTATTCATACATATTGAATTTTATTTTGGACATCTACATTGGTATCAATGCAATAAAATGGTTTATCTTGTTAGATTGTTCTAATTATCACCAGGATTATCTACAAATAATTTTTCCCATAAACTTAACTGTATCACTGACAAGAACACCTCAAAAATCCTTTTATAACTCTAAGCTGATTTACTTTTTCATTATGAAATATATAAATTATTTACACAATATGGTTTTGTTATACATTAAACACATGTATAGAATTCAGGTTGTTAAATTAAAAAGGCACTACTGATTTTTGTCCAGAAAGAGCCCAAATTCTGTTGATAAATCTACTCTTTCCTGCAGCGCAGAAATGGTACACTCTTAACCATTTGAGTATTCAGGCTCTGATAGTGTTGATTAGTTGATCTTTTCTGTTACAAAGGGTACACAGAAACCTGCACAACAGGTTGTGGGAGCTTGTTTCACACAAGGCTTTGTCTCGTTACAATTTTCAGAATTAACCTGAAACTTGAAACTTTTACTGAGAAAGGCCAGTCCCAGTATGTAATCTTCCCAGTCTTGGTCACAAAGCACTAAAACTCCTGCCACACATAAAGCAGTGGATGGTTGTTGGAGTACTGCACACCTTCCAAAGGTTTAGTGCCTCCTACTAGGTCTTGGTTCAGGACTTTATTTTGATGCTTGTCATTGTGCCTATGCTTACACCATCATTGTATGCTGCTATCTCACTATTTCAAACCCGTGAATGTTGGTTCTAAGAAGCTAATTCAAAGAAGACAAAGCTATCTTGCCAAATTTGAGTTTTCTGTTTCAAGAATTTTGTTAATTAAACTTTGTCAGATGGGATGTTATACCTACTATCTAGTTATTCAAACTCAGAGTAGAAAACAAAATTCAATCAATTTATTCTAATATCAAGAGGGACTGATAAAATCAGGCTGTCCTGCCTTCATTATCAAATGTGCAATGAGGAAACAATTTGTCAAAATTCCTTCTTCTGTGTGAACACAATCAATTTTTAGAAATATCTGTGAAACAACTACCACTGTGTCTATATTTCAAGCAAGGAAACTGAGTCAGAGAAAGGTTCTCATAAATTGGGCATAAATTCATACAGATCAATAGCAGTGCTAAGATTAAGGCTGAAGAATTAATAGCTGTTGTGTGTTGACCCATTTCAGCATAATACACTACCAGGGCACATTTTTTTTCACATTGCAGAAATTCTTTCTGTAAACTGCACTGCTGGGAAACCCTGTAATTATGCATGGAGCACATTAGGACAAAAAAAGCCAATAATTTTTGGCTCAACAGGTTTACGTGGAACTTCAGAAACTCACTCTCACTACCAATAAAATTCATTCAAACAGCCATCTTAGGTCACTTTGTGCTGCTTGGATGGTAGTGGAACAGATAATCAAGCCCTTATAGCGTAGCATAAGGACTAGTTCTTATAGCAGCCTCAGAAACCCTTACCAACCTCAGTGAGGCTTTGTACTAGGGCAGGGATTAATTCATGTGGAACTAATTGCAGAACTGTGGCCTAAGTAAGAAACCAGTCTAGCTCTATTTGCTTGTTGCCCAGTTGTCAAAATGTAGTGCTCATTAAGTGCAGAAACAAAAGGTCCAGATGGATTCTTTATATCTGAGAAATGTGTTTCTCATATAAAAAGAAAATAACGAGTAATACAGCAGGAGAATTAAAAACTTGTTGAAAATAAGGGAAACTCTTAGGCAGGTCTTTTAAACAAGAATAATTCAGAGGCCCTTCTGTATATTTAATGATGTAATTTTACCCCAAAAAAGAACAATTTATATGAAATGCACTTTAGCTACCTGAGACTACAGAACATGAATGAAACTAAATCAAATGCCTTCTAGTCCTGCCACTCTCTTCCAT
>VXBQ01010456.1:38394-49235 GCA_013400175.1 Phainopepla nitens | reverse complement strand
CTTTTCTCTCCATCCTGTAACACTATTCTCTAGAGCACCATTCTATTTTCTGTTCTACACAAGACATTTCTGGACCCCTCTAGCTTAACCAACCTGCTGAAGTCCCTAAATCGTGATCAAACAGAGGTCACTAAATTGAGAGTTATACTTGTTTCATTTCACCAGCAGATGTCAATAATCTGGTATAGGAGGCATGACAGCATATTTTAGCTAGCAAAATTTGGCATGAAGATATCATCTGCTCTATGGAAGCATCAATCAAAAAATCTGTCTTTAAATAAAAACAAAACCACAGAGTGACTAAGAATTGGAAGCAGCAGTTGTCAAAATGGTTCAATGTTACAGCATTTTCAAGATGTACTCAAGTTCTAGCATGATCTAGAATGGAGCTGGAATGTTCTGCTGCCTAACTTCACTAAGGAGCAGTTTCATAAAATGTTTTATGAAACCTGAGTCTGCCTATCTTTCAAAAAGAGCAATGCCCCTCTTCTCTGAGGCACATGTCTATCAGTGAAGGTACCAACATCTGCCTAGCCATACAAAATAATTTTGTCAGGGAATTGACCTGGCAGAAAATTAACCCACCTGGCAGAAAATTAACCCAGTAAAATAAATGATTTTGCCACAAACCCACTGTGGTTTGCAGCAGGATCAATCCTTTGATCCAGTTTTCTACACAGGTAACCTGAATGCCAGTACTAGACAGTGGGGAAGAACATGGAGTCGTGAATGGAAAGGAGAGATAATTGAGTTTCACCATGGTTAATGTGCTCCAGATAAAACCGTGTGTTATTTGGCTGGGTATAGAAGTCCCACATCAGATAGGCACTAAGCCATTTAACAATTGCAAATTGCAACTGGTCATGTCAGCTAACCAAATAACTAAACAAACATGCAAACAAAGCAGTTGGTGGCAAATACAGGACAAAATCTTCAAAGTTGTAGCTGGGAAGTTTAGGCTGCCACACATGAGCCCATCTATGGCTTCCTTTTGTAAACGTATCTCATCTCAAGCATCATTTATCTGCTCCCAGCAAGATAAATGGATCCAGGTATTCCCTTGCTCCTGTCCCTCAGGCACTGAAACCCACCACTTAATTATCCAGTAAGGCCTTTCAACCCTGATTATCTGCTTCTTTGCAAGTGTCAGTATTCCTGAAGGTAGGCATGCGTAAAGATACTTACCTCCTGCTTCTTTTTGACTGTGAAAAGACTAAACGACAAGGGGATTCTCAAATATGTCAGTCCTGGTTATCTCCTTCAATCTGAAGCACATCTGCAGGATCAGGCCCCACAGGGTAAACAGGCGTGGACAAGACTTCTGAAGACTGGTAACTAGTATGCATATGCATTGCATATAATGACTACAGCCAAAATCCCAGAATTCAAAACACTTGGCTGCAGTAGCAGGGATCATTTCCTTTTCATTAGAGCTCAAGATATATCTTTGACAGTAATCCAGATTTTTTAAAAATATCAGCACAAAAATCCTTCTGAATAACTGTCTTGACTCTGTCCAGGAGAGGGTTAATTTTTGCAGTAGCCAGGAGGGGGCCTGGCCAGGACGCAGAGGTTATTCTATACCACCTGAAGTCATTTCTGGAGTCAGGGGAAGGGGTCCCTTCTGATTCTGGTGTTGGATATTTCTGCATGGTGAGCACTTGTCTGTGAATCATTCGCCTCTTGTACTCTTCATTATTACAATTATTACTGTTCTTTTTCTTATTTCATTGCTGTCTTCAGTAAATTGTTTTTGTCTTGATGCATGATGTCTGCATTTTGTGCCTTCAGCTCTCCTCTCTATCCCACCACAGGAGGAGAGAGCAGGGGACTGAGCTAGCAGGGTGTAGTTTGCAGTGTTTCACTGGGAACACTTAATTTAGAACACCATTCCTAAACCTTGACAATAACTTAACATTTTCAGGAGGGCTACTCATAGTAGTAGATGATATTGGAGAAAGTAAATCAGTGTAGTAAAAACCACCGGTTACAATTAGATATGTCCAGTAAGCACTTTATAGATGTTACTGTTGCTATAGTTACTACTTCTTTAAAAGACTGAGGAATGATCTCTTTTCCCTCCCTTCAGGTGTGATCCTGGGATTTTCTCTTCGACCATATAAGATGAGTTATCGGGAAGTGAAGTACTTTTCATTTCCAGGAGAACTACTCATGAGAATGCTGCAGATGCTGGTCCTGCCACTAATTGTATCCAGTTTAGTCACAGGTAAACAAAAACAAAACACACCCCCTCACACCCTCTTTTAAATAGTTTTAGAAAGATGCACACACCAAAATCTAAAAAGTGGACCTTCTATGTTCTAGTAGTGTTATAACCTGCAGAAAGACATAGCATTGCTATTGCTGCTTTAGAGACAGTGTGATAAGAGGTTTGAATTATTATACATAGAAACTGAAAGGTGCTTTTCCAAATTCTTAGACAGACTAACAGTACAAGCTATTATATGTAGCTGCTATGAAGCTGACTCTGTACTCCACTCTCTTCTTTTACTTTCTGAACAGATACTTCCTCCACAGTGTCCTATTGTTATCAAAGATAACATATCTCAGAAACACAGTGCCAAACCCCAAGAAAGTCAAAACTATTGATTGTAGGCAATAACACATGCCTATAACCACAGATATACAAACCAGATTTTGGAACCAGATTTTTAAGGTCCCTTCCAACCCAAACAATTATATGATAGGATTCAATTTTTTCTAATGTATTGCTGGAAGACAAGGAGGCAGACAGATGTCCTGCCATGGACAAGGACAACTTTCACTAGGGCAGATTGCTCAGAACTCCATCCAACACTACCAGGAATGGGTCATCCACAGCTTCTCTGGGCAACCTATGCCAGTGGCCCATCACACTTACAGTAAAGATTTTATTCCTGATATCTAATCTAAAACTACCCTCTTTTAGTTTAAGCCGTCTCCTCTTCTACCACTACAAGCCCTCTTGTAGGCCCTTCCAGTACTGGAAGGTGTTCTAAGGTCTCCCTGGAACTTTCTCTTCTCCAGGCTGAGCATCCCCAATGCTCTCAGCCTATCCTCATGAGAGAGGTACTTCAGGCCTCTGATCATTTTCATGACTTCCTCTGGACCCACTCCAATGTGTCCATGTCCATAGGGGATAGATGGGATTGAATGGAAAGTTTGGAAGAAACTTAATTCCATCAGTTCTGTTTTGACATCAGCTGTCTTCTGGTCAACAGCTCTAATAAGATTTGAAGGCTCTTTACCAAGTTTTTCCTCTAACTAGTGATATAATATTTCATTCCTTATGGTGATGTATGCCTTGGCATTCCACCCAAGTTTCATGGAAGACCTCTCAGATTTGTTAGGAATGTTTAGGATGTGTCTGTGATGTATTTATTCTATCAATTATCTGAAGAAAAGAAGGTATGCATTTTAGTCTGCCAACAAATCAGCTTGTGGAATTTAATTAGAATCCCCTACTGTGCAGTCCTAGGATCTAAAACACAAATACACTTCCTTAATAGGCAGAGGATCCAGAGACTATAAGTTGTTTTCTACTTAATTGATTGTCAAATGGGTTAATATTAAGATCTCTTAGAATGCAGATGATCACAGATTCACATCTTCACAGAAACCAAAGGTACTATGTCCACGTATAAGCTGTTAATGCAACAGAAGAAAACTGGGGTATTCAAAGTCACAAAATAGTTTCCCTTTTCATATTTCAAGGAAAAAAGTGAAGTTTGTTTCTATGCACACATATTATATGGATACTGAGAGTAAAATGAACACTGAAACTGAGGAATATAAGCTTTGTTGGAGAAACAATGGTAGGTTCTATTCCAACCACTGTATAATTCTGTTACATGTCATACATTCTCCCATCTTGTCCCTTTCACCTGCAGAACTCCCTGGGTTGGCGGGACACTGATAGAAGAACTATTAAAAGTAGAAAAGGAGAGAGATTTACCCTTTTTCAGTGTCAACTGGCACTGCTACTCAATTTCGCAGGATGAATTATTTCAGGAGAATTTTTCTGGTCAATTCTCAATTCCTTTTAACTCTGCAATCATACTTGTTCTCTGAGAGAGCTCAAGGTAAATCAGGAAACTAGGTACAACATCCCATACAAGAATTTGAATGATTTTCCATAATCAAAGTAGAAAAACTTTGCTCAGGTAAAGATCAGCAAATCTGTCTTAAAGAGTCACAAGCACCACAAGGAGCTAGACTTCAGATAAAACAAGCTCATTTGCTTTGTCACCAGGAGATTTTGTGAAATATCAGAAAAATGAGTTTCTAAGTAATCCTATTCTGAAAAGAATCTTCATTCTCTGGATTCAAACAATACCCTTCTTTTTGATGTGTTTTTCTTTCCCTTTAAAGCCCTTTATCCTTTTCTTTCATAACAATCATTTCCTTTATCATAGAAAAGCATTTGGCAAAGAGAAATCTTCTCTATTGGTAAGATTTGCCCTATTATCATACAAGTGCCTTGTAATATTAAGTGGATTATACTGAGTTCCCTTTGAAGTAGAGACAGCAATTTTCAAGGTGAATAACAACATTTTAAACTTCTTTAGTTGGGTAGGGAGCAATCAGAGAAAATGCAATGCAATTCACAAATGGCAGATTGAATTTCTTTTTAAGAATCATTCAGTACAGCAGGACTATACCCACTATACTCTTCTTCATGGGAATAAAATTATTTTCCAAATTATTCTAAAAATTGTGGGAAAAGCCTCTTGTCTACACTGAACAGTACCTCATTTAGCATACAAATTGTTTCTGTAAAAAGGATGTTTTGCTGCAGAAATCTCATACACAAATGAACATTCAGGCATTAGTGAATATCAAAATAATAATTAAATATAACCTTTGCAGGTGTACTACTGTGCAATTTAATGTATACTTGGATTCTTTTTTTACATGTTATAGGATAATTCATTGGATAAAAGTCTCATACTTCCCAAGTTAGCCTTAAGACTATTCAGTATATTGCAAGCAAATATCTTATTTCCTGTATTTTGTTTGGCAAACAAAGCGGATGCCTCTTAAATAATCTCAAACTGACTGGTCCAGGTTTTCATGCTGGTAACATACTTGTTTCTTCTAATTGTCAATTATTTGAATAAATTTTCTGCTGTTTGCAGGAGTGACAGTGTCTCCTAGATATGATATTCTGTTTCCTTTTGTTTCTATGCAAATGTCATGGATGTAACAGTGGCAAAACCATAAACTATGATCTCTATGGTATTAGAAATAGACTGTACGTTCCCTTGCAAACTTTGTGAATGTCAAAGAAGTTAGAACAATAAAATCCAACTAATAGTTAATGCACTGTTATATAAATAAAAGACAAATTGAGAAACTGAAGACTTCTGCTATTCAGGTAAACAGTTCTGATGGTTACTCACAGACCTCAGGAAAATAAGCTACGCAAGATGAAGTCAATCCAGTCACATTTATTTACGCCTGGTTTCTGTGTTTCATGAAAGAAGCAATGCAAGGTCACATTCAGAGGTTTCTTACTCACATTTGCCTTATGGCTTGCCGCCACTACCCGTGGTCCAAGCAGGTGTGCAGCTTTCTCCATGAGATCCTATCTTCTCATGTGTGTTTTACTAGGCATGTACTAACAACATCTGCTTGGGAGAAAATGGAGATTATTTGCCTACCATTCACCATCTTTTCATGTTTACAGGAAAATATGATTATATGCATGTCTGCATTATTTATTTTTGTGGTCTACACACAAATTCAGCTGCATACTCTATGTTGGGCTTTATTGCCTACAGTCTTTAAAATGAGAGAACTCTCAACTCAGCATTCCCAGCTGGGATGTCATATAAAGTCAAAGGCAAATTTAAAACATTGTATATGAGAGGAAATGCAAAACCAAATAAATACATCCCCATTTGAACTGTACTATGGCCAAGTTTTCAATATGAATTTAAATATGAATTCCCATACAAACACAGGGCCGACAATTTTGCTGTGTTTCTATTTTGAATTTGCAGGAGTTATAAGAGAAAAAATATTTTATGTTTTCTCATTTCATTACAGCTTGAAGCATCTGACATGAAAATTGCTTGACACAATTATTTTAAAATATACATTGTTTCTGAAAGGTATATAGAACAAATATATATGCATATCATGAAAATTCAACATATGATGAAACAGCCAAAGCCAGAGAAAATTGCACCAGCAACAAGAGCACTCTGCACTAACATTTTTTGACCTCTTACAGCAAGATGATAATGAAATTGAGTGTCCAGTCCTTAAAACTGGCCCACAAGTTTTTTCTCCATGTTTCAGTTATTCACTAAGTATAATGCTGTCAGAATGAGGTATCTTTTCTTAACAAAAACATTTATTTCCTGAAATCTGGTCCATGAAAATGATTCACAATCAGTCTTTACAGAGAGTATAGTTTTAACATAATATTAGTGAGAAATATTAAAGCTAGAGAAATTTTGTAAGGGTTATTTGCAAATATTTTGCACAATTCTAGTCACAGTTCAATTTAATAGACTGATGGCTTCCCCTTCCACAAAATTTTGAGATCTTGGAATTTACTTTTATAGGGACAACTACTTTTAAATTCTTATTAAATTCTGTGCAATTCTTTCAAATATCTTTGTATGGTAAATCATAGGAAAGCATAAAAAGCCCACTCAAGACCTGACACTAATTTTTGCTGCAGATTGTAGAAACAGTAAGTCTACAGTTTACTTACAGTTTACATACATCAAGATGGCGAAGGAGAATATATAAGTCTATTCTTTTTTTTAATAGAATGTAAATTATAATATTATATGATTTTACTATTATATTCTACATAATAGGTATAGAAATAGTAAAACTGAGGTCTGCTGGCTCACCAAAGATTATACAGCAATTATAGAATTAAGCAAAGACCCCATTTGTGAATACTGGTACAACACACTGTGCACTAGACAATATTGATTGTCTGAACTGTTTATGGGGGTAACACAAATATGCTGCAAATTAGTCTTAACCACCTACCAGGATTTTGTGTGCAAGGTTCTGTACAAACACAGACCGTGAATCTTTTGCCAAAAAAAAGAAGGCTGTGTGGAAAAACAGTTTAAAAGCACGAGTATGGAAAATTTACTTCAAAGAAGAAGAGCATTTTAATATGTAGTTTGTAAAATATCTTAGTTTATATTCACTCCCCTTTCTAATTCAAATAATGGTGTGACTATTCGTGGGGGGTTCTGGAAGACACAGAAATTTCCCTGCCTCTGTCTAATTTCAATGACAGTTAACGCTGAGTACTGCAGGAGACATGAGTGATTTTGTTTGGGGCAGACTCAGAGACACAAGGTTTTGTCCTGAAACTTCATGAAAATGTTCATAGTAGTTACTGCTACAAAAACTACAGAAAGTGTTGAAAAGGAGCAGAAAGCTGGGATTTCCATGAATGGAATCTTCTTAAGTAACCTCAGAAGTGCATATGATGCTTTTGAGTTCAGCTATCAAAGGAATGCAATGAATGGTGCCTGTTAAAAACATCCAGCAAGGAATAGGGTCTATTCTTTCAACGAGATAAAACTAAGACACACAAAATTACTTAAGTAATAAAACAAAGCACTCTCAGAGTTCACAACTAATAGACAAGTTGTAGCTGCAGTTGCTTTAAATTGCATACAATGAACAAGGGTAATGTTCAAACAACTGAGCGTCCCTCCCTTACCTAAGCCAGGAAAAATGCAGCATCTGGACATGACCATATTCTACTGCAGAAAAGCCAGTTTTTCCCCAATGCTACTTGTGGATGTAAAATGTGGAAAATCAGTGCTGTGACATGTTGTATAGCCTTAGACAAATCATGTTTCCCTTCTGCGTCTCTGGTTTCTTTCTCCCTTCAGATGTAGTGCTGGTGAAGTGTTGTTTGGGTTTTTTATAGCAACTAGGCAGAAAAGAAGATGACTGTATGTGATGGTAATTTTAGTGAAGGCATGTAGGTTAAGTTGTCATAGCTCAGCAGATCCATATGGCTATTTAAGTTATAATGATGGACTTGAATTAGGTTGTGTGACAGGTGACTGTGACACGTTGGCTCAGTCTCCCACATCCAGACAGCAGATGTACACCGCCTTCTGTGAAGACATAATTCTAGAAAATAGTCTAATGTTATTAAATTTAAGAAATTAGGTTTTATATTTGCCTCTTTAACATTGTAATGAGGCTGTAAATGATCCTTGAAGAGTAACTAGGCGCAAATGCTATCAATCATATCAAACCTCTATTAATCATTAAAATTTTTTGACAATAGCAATCTCCTTTATTATCATAATAAATTAGTAGCAGTAAGCATAAAGGCCCAGAATTTTGAATTTGCTTATCTTAACCTTTTACATCAGAGCACATGATAGGGAGGTCTCATAGTGAGGTCTCATAAAGGGACCTGAACATCATCTCTTCAAGAAAGAGGCCATGAAAGCAATATGTGTCTAGATTTGTTGAAGCAGGATCCATACTGCTTGAAGCCTCTAGGTAGTTCCTGTGTTCTCCTGTCTGCTGGCTGACAAGTGTACTGTGGAAAAAAGGCTGTCACCTGCTACAAGGCCCCAGGTGCTCTCTCATATCAGCTGCAGTATTTATGGTAATTTCAACAGATGGAAAGTCTCTCATTCAGGCAGAACAGACCTGCTGTTACAGAGCCAGTTACTGCTCTCCCAGGGCCAAAAAAAAAAAAGGGGGGGGGGGACCTAGCAGTAATTCCCTTTAATTCATTCTGGCACAACAGACACATAACCAGTGCCTGTGAAACATCTTAGTACTCATAGTTTAGCTGGAAGATAAAAACATTAATAAAAGTCAGTCTTACACTTCTGTGTTTAAGAAATACGGAGTTCCTGATTGAGTTAATACGGTTTGTACACAAAAACCAAGAAGCAGTTAAGCAGTGTTTGGACAGTTTAGCCGGTCACCAGAGCAATTAATCCATTTTTCCAAATTCCACGATTTGGCACATTTTGTGAATTTCCAAAAATTCTAATTTTTGGGGGTCTAAAGTTGGTCTAAAGTAAGGATTTGGAGGTCTAAAGTAAGAATTTTAGAGGTCAGAATAATAAATACGCACCAAATCAATAAAAAGTTTTGCATTCATCTCAGCTGACTCCAGTTATAAGGAAAAGAATTAACAAATTTTCTCAGAGTAAAGCACTTCTTGAATTTTCAGTGAATTTGAGCCGCCTATGTATTTGTGCTGGGATCTCTATATAGAGAAATCCTGTAGACATCTCCTGTAGTATGAGGCCTGCTAAGAGTAACAAATTCATGGAATTCATGGATATCCTAAGGGTGTATTATTTTTTCATTTATGGCATTCTTCTAATCCATAAAATATTATTTAAAAAGTAATTTCCCTTCTTTTTAAGCAACTCTTCCCTCTTTCTCTGTCACCCAAAGCTTTATAATCATGTTAATGCTGTAAAAGCTGAACTACATGGCAGCTTTTGTTTTATGCACTTGTACATTGCATGTAGGTATTTGCATATTCAATTTACATAAATGGATGATATAGTTACTTAATTTGAGCATTTACATACTTAAAGGAAATAAAAGAAGACTCATGCTTTGATTTGTGTACGTCCGAAATAGAGATTGTCTTAAAGTTTCAGCATATAAATTGCTAAGTTAGTAGAGATCCAGTCATCTTGAAACAGAATATCCTGTCAGGTTAAAAAACCCATTGAAGAAATATTACAAATATTGATCCATGTTCAGAAACAGTTCCATCTCAGACTAGCGTATTTATTGTAGATTCAGGCTAACAGCAGCTAAAAATATACAGATATTAATCTATAACATAACTATTTTAAAGACTATCCTTTCAAGAGCCGTATTTCTGTATAAAATAAATGTCTACCAAGTCTGGATATAGTCTTTAATAATCATTATTTATATAGGCACTCAAAGGCAAAAAAGTTTGAACCTTCTTATATTGTTACACTCCACAGTGTTAAGGCAATGGGGGCAATACATGTTTTCACATGTATTGCCCACATACATTATTTTTTACATATTTATTGCCCACATTGCATTATTTTACATAACCATGTCACATAAATCTTAAATATTTTGGAAAAATATTTTTAAATTTAAAAAACTGAGTTTAAATAGTAGGCAGATATATTTAAAAAATAAGAAGGAGGAAGGGTAGCTTAGGGAGTATTCAGAACCAAGAAATATCAACTTTCATGTAAAAACACATAAGAAATGATGTGCAGATTCTGAGTGTGCTGGCAATCAGTTAGGAAATAAGGTATACCCAGCATTTTACAAGGCATGGAGGTTAGAAAATAATACTGAAATGTCAAAAGTATTCATAAAATAAATACCTTTGGGTGGAACGCCTTCCTCGAAAACTGCTATACATCTTGATCGATTAAAATACTAAAAGCAAGGGTTTCAGGAAGGTTCATAAAATTCAATTATAACTCATTAAGTCTGAGCCATTTCTGAAACAATTTGGCAATGTGGAATACATAGAAATCTATCTTCACAGGAGCCTAAGAGA
The DNA here is from genome assembly GCA_013400175.1 of Phainopepla nitens. Taxonomy (NCBI): domain Eukaryota; kingdom Metazoa; phylum Chordata; class Aves; order Passeriformes; family Bombycillidae; genus Phainopepla; species Phainopepla nitens. Next base: position 38,695 of record VXBQ01010456.1, on the reverse strand, counting down.
ACAATCCCAAGTGCATTCTTTTTCAGATTTGACAAAGAATTTAAATGCAATAAGAGCAGAGATTAAATTCCTGCATAAAATAACAGTCTGCATAAGATAAAATTTGATTATACCATAAAAGAGAAAAACTAAGTAGGACATAGAGCATCCAAAAGCAGAACATACAGAGCAATGTGGTTTTTGAAGTCTTAGTCTCTGTGAGCATTAGAAGCAGCAGGGGTGTTCAAGAACAAAGTCTACAATAACTAAAGATAGTAAAACTTAAGAGTTCCTCTAAAATAATTCAATTTTGCTAGTGGTC
>VXBQ01010456.1:20701-38355 GCA_013400175.1 Phainopepla nitens | reverse complement strand
TACTTGCAAAATATAACTTTAGTTGTTGCCCAGAGTATTGAATAACAGGTTGTTATACTTTTATTCAGTTTGCATTCTGCATGAGATTCCAGCTGAATTAACAATAGAGAGCAACCTCCCACCCACAAAGATTTAGTTTTGCTTTTATTTCTTAGTTCAAATGCATAACATCAACTCTTTGCTTGCTGACAAAGCAAAAAATAAAAACTGTTTGAAAGAACACATAAGAATTAAAGCATCTTGCCTCAGCACTGGTGGACCATTGTAAAACCACACTGTTTCTGTCTTAACATTTCAGTCAAGGGAAGAAGGACTGAAAATTTATTAGGGAAAACTAAAAACATTTTTTTTTGAGTTTGAAACAAACATGTGGATCACAGAAGAACAGCAGACCTGAAACTTAAAATTATGTCAATAATATTAAAAATCAGCTGTAAAATCAGCTACATTATTTCATAAATATACAGTAAAATGCCAAAATGCAAAACCAGCTCTCAGAATTTTTAGAATTAGGACACAGAGAGTGAGCATTCTGTCTTCAATAATGAATGAGTCTGTAATAACTGGACAGGTAAACTAGAATGGTAGTCAGTGCAAAGTAATACACCTGGGAAAAGGGGAATGTGCTACACCTAATCACCAGTTCTCAAACGGGCATTAGCACAGGCAAGAATTCTCAGATTCATTGTGAAGAGTCCAGAGAGAGTGACAGGGCTGGAATGAAGTTCTAGTGAAACACAAGGAGGAATTAAACAGACTTCATTTTTTTTGGCTTGAAAAAGATACAGCCACAGAAGTTCCTGTAAAAGTCCACAGAAATCATTATTTCCTTGCAGAAGTTATAATGGAGTGGCTCTTCACTACTGTATCTCCTAACTATATTTCATAATAAAGGAAAAATAAGGTGTCCTAAAATATAACAAGAGCATGCATTTGTATTAAAAAAAAGGAAGTACTTTTTCACATTACACAATTCAGTTCAAATACGTTAATAGTTTCAAACTAAAATTAAATTAATTTAATTAATTAGTTTTAAATTAAAATTAAATTAAATTAAAAGAGAGTTCACAGATACAGTCATCGCTGGCTAATAAATTTGTGAAAATAGCAATTTAGCAAGGCCCTAGACCCCACTGCTCCCTTGTTGCACGGAGGGCAAAAAAGGACAATAAACTATCTTTTTCTGTGCTTCATAGTATTTCAGTAAGAACCTGTTGTCAGATGAATGTGAAGACAAATGGATTGAACAACCACTGGACTACTTTGTTTCCCGTAGTTTTATATTGGTTTTGCACTCCTTAGAATTTCTTACCATATTGAAAGTATCTCTCTGTTTTCACTTGCTAAGGTTTCACCTACCAATTACTCTGAGGCATTGACTACTGTATGCAATTTCAGCTTTATGACACACACACAGCTCTTCAAGAACCATTTCAAAACCAAGAAAAAACAATTCCAGTATTTAAGAGTCATCTCACCTTAACCAGACATTCACTCCATTGGCATGAAATTTGATTACAAAATAAAAGAGCTAAAGCAAGCCATCTGTCAAGGAAGGGGGAAAGAATTATGCACAGCAGTATTGGTAGCTCTTAATTATCCCACTTTTGGGAAATTTACAATTAGCAACAGTGTAAGAGCCATTATCAAAATATCAAAATATGACAAAAAACAACCAGAAAATGTGGCATACTTAGGTACACTCAGGCTTCTTTCAGGCTTCATCAGCTTTCACTTTTCTAATCCGTTCATCTCCTTATCTCTCCCTTGAACACCATGATCCCCATGCTCATTTCCTACATTCATATGTAGCAGAATTCCATCATATTTTCTTCCTTGTCAGTCTGTCTTTGCTGTAATTGCTTGTGGAAACTGGAAGAATCCAAGGAAGAAAATTCCTCAGGCTGGATTTTGGGAACACCAGGAATGTTACAGGAAGTACTTGCTGACCAGGAGAAGTAGCACATATCTTTGTTTCATCAGCATCTGTGAAATGTGACAAGACACAAAGTACTTTCTGAATAACTGCATCAGCTACACAGATCATATTAGGACATGCAGTACATTGTCACTTTCAGAAACATGGTTCTGTGATACTATCATTAGTTCCTCTAGCTTTGTTTTTACTCTGGGTAGTTTTTTATTTTTTCTTTTTCATAATGGACAGTTGTTGACCTATAACAAATTATTTCAATTTAATTCTCAAAGCTAATTGTTGGATCTACTACATTCTGTCCTCCAGACATGTATCTAGATTGTAAACTTCTATAAGGTGGATCCATCATTACCACCATCACTGGAGGCAGAGGTACTGAAAGCCAGTGTCTTGATAGCATTGGTGGAAATTCCACCTGAATTCTGAGCAATGGAAAATGAGGAGGGCCACTATAGGACTTACAGGACTCAAGCCATGGGTCTGGATTCCAGTAAGCTGTTGAATTGTCTGGAAGAGGAGGAGGGCTTCCCAGATAATTGGTCATCCTAGTATTCTAGCCACAGGTCACAGCTCTCACTGGTGGAGAATAAGAAGGAGAAAACAGAAACACTCAGAACAAAAATCTCTAATAGTTTGTTGTGACTACATACATAACTGAGGACCAGCAATATCTGGGATTTGAGTTATATGTCAGGGAGTGGAAAAGCAGCTCCTGCATGTGCTGGAATTCTTTAAATCCAGACACTCCCAGTAGTGCATTTTTTTTTCTTTACTTTCAGGTTGTTTCCAAATATATTCTATATCGTACTGTTCAGATCTTGAGAAATTAATGCAACTAAATATAAATGATGCTGTTGTATATGGTGTGAAGATAATCATTGCAAATATATGAGCTGGTCTCATCGATAGGAATTTCTTTCCAGTTGTATCACAGTTCCTTTCCCTAGTTCTTAACTATTTGCAGAGACATGGCTGGCAGAATGGTAGAACACATTCTCCTTATTCCTTCATTGCAATGTTGTCTCCAGATGAATGCCTGAGACAGTAATGAACATTGCAAATGAATATTACTGCAGCCTAGGATCTCCTCACAGAATTGCCAGTCTTCTTTAACTGGGTGGAAAGTCAGATCTGTCTCTCTTCACACGAGTGAGTCTAGGGTTCAGCAGGGTTCAATCTTCACTGCTGAAGTTTGGTGAAAAATTCTTGCAACCCCAGAAATGGCTGGGGTTTTGTGGTGGTGGCTTATCCCAGAAAGCATCAGCCCAGGGCTAAGGCTGGGCATACCCTGCCGCTTCTATGCACTGCATCAGACAGTTCACTTGGGCCTCCTTGATGGCAAATTTCTCCATTTCACAAGGCCTTTTTCCTTTTATTCTCTCTAGGACTTAGTCTTGATGGAATGATACCACTGATACACACTGCAGCAAAGTTACACCAGTTTACCTAAAATCATATCTATTAGTATCTTCAAGATAGCTAGTGCCATTTGAATTCCAGAAATGGGCAAAGAGAAATTTACAGGCCTCTACCTGTCCTCAAGGTAGTCCTTTCTTGAGTTGTCTGTCTGACTGTTCCTCAGGTCAACAGAGTTTGTATTCTTAGTGGTTTTCATTTTGGACAGGTGCACATCATTGCAAAGCATAGCATTTCCAAAGGAAAGAGGGACATGTCCAATCAGTACAAACACTAATCCCTTGGAGGTTTGCATGCTCAGCAAAAAAAGGCAGTTAGTACACCCTAAACTTTCAGTTCCTGCTAGTGTGGGCACACTTGTATCTAGCAAACTGGCAAGAAAGGCACCTGGAATGACAAGCTCTGAAATTTTGGTTCATTGGGTTATCAGATACAGAAGTTCTGTGTATTCCTTCTAACAATGGCATCTTGAAAAGACCCTTTTCTTTATAGGAGCCTATCAAAGGAAGATAGACTAATGATGATCTACAAAGACAAGTGAAAATCTACTGGAATACAGAGAGACTTGTGCAAAAAAAAACCAAAAAAAAACAAGAGAGAGAGAGAGAGAGAGAGAAAAGTACTATCATGTAGAAAGGAAAAGATAAAGTTCTTCACACTTTCACACAGTCAAATAGCAATTCAGTTCTAAGACTGAGGAATTAACATGCAAATAAAGAAAACTCCACATTTGTGCCAACAGAAGATTTCAGATCTTAATGCTATTCTTAAATAACCATCATCTCTGGAAGTCAAAAATCAAAGCAAACTAAATTCTGGGCCTCTGATTGTAAAAAGAAGCTCACTAATAGATTCTGACTGTATTCTGAAAACACTAGAGTCAAAAAACAAAGCGCACTTTTTTGAAAAATGTTGGGGTTTACCGAAAACTAGTACCCCAGTATATACGGAGAACATGAATTCTAGTTGCTGATTTATCAGATCTGGTATAAATCTTCCAGCAATATTCATCTTGTCTACTTCACTAAAGATCTTGAAGGTTTTCAAGTGTATCACAAGTTGTGAAGAGGTTTTTGGACTAAGTACATTAACACAAGTATTTATTTATATGTCTCTATTCGTCACATTTTCAGAATCAGACCTTGGGTTTTTATAATTGCATACTTACACAAGATTAACTCTTTTTCAAATAAATGCATTTCTTCATCCTCAGACAATGGAACGAGCAGCTTCTTACTGGTGGTAGATAAGAAAAACAAAAGTACAGCATAACACTAGAAATATACTATTTGCACCACAGTTAACATAATTATTCTGATTCTTCCCTCCATAAACAGCTCTCTTATTTTCTCTTTACTCACATGCAAAGCTGAATAGTTTATTCTGATGTTTCACCACCCACTTCTAACTTATTTCTGAATACTTAGATAATATCAGAGGTTCCCCAGTGAATATAGTTTCTTTTCAGAGCTAGAGAGAAAGTAGGTTTTGGTCAAGAGTTCACCTAATGAATGGCTATTTTATTAATGCACTAATTCATTCTTGCACTGAAAATCAGCTTTGTCCAGATTTTACAATTTCAGTGTGTCTTAATTCCCCAAATTCTGAAAAACAAAACTTATAGAACGTGTTCTTACTAAGACTGGCTAACATCTGTCTCATGGCCAATGAACCTGTGCAAAGGACCATCATCCATTAAGAAAATAACTGTTTCAAATTCAAGGTATGATGATTAATAGTTTGTTAAAAAAAAATAGGCTAGTTTTTTGTTCTGCAGAACATCATAGTCCAGTAATAAGAGTAACCTTAAAAAATCCTCTCTTCTCTTTCATGTGTTTAGTTTGAAATCAGCTGATATTTTCTTTGATACCTCTGACCTGTCATAGAGATTCATATTCTGAATCCTACCAACAAGCAGATAATGCCCAGATGGCAACTGTATAGCACTTGAATTGTGGATGCCAAACCCTCTTTTTCGTCTGTACTTAGTGCTGTAACATCCTGAAAAGAGCGTAATAATATTATTAAAAAGTACTGAGTGCTACTCTCAGGCATTCCAGGGTAAGTATTAACTACTTTCCATTCCTTCCTACAAGTCTGTAAGATGAAGAAATACAAAGAAAAAAAAGTACGTCTTTGATGTTGCAAGGCTGTAACTGAATCAGTGACCCAAAGTTCAAGAGGTCACTGAAACAAAAGAGAGAAAAGAAGGAAAACAAAACCCTGTTCACATGAAACTCCAATTCCACACTTTCTTAATGAGTTCTCAGAAGAGCCTTAACATCATTACTGAATTATGAAAAAAACCCTTCAAATTATAATGACAATTAAAAACATAATAGACTAATTGCAGCTAAAGTAATGACTCCTTAGTATTCATATGGCATATTACCAGAGGACTTTAAATTCACAAATAGAAATTATCTTTTGCTTAAACTTGATTTGATTGTTACTAATTAAATTCTTGGGGGGAATTTAGAGTGTAATTAGGTTCTGATTTACTCCTATGAAAAAAAGGAAAAATGCTATCATGTTATGCATTAGGATATTCTCATTTATTAATGACGTATTAACTAATGGATTATAAATGGGGTTTTTAAATGCTACAAGTTCATAAATTTAATAATGTCTATAAATTTTTTTTCAAATAGTTTCTGTATCAGATCCCATTCTCTTTAAACAGGCTTGATTATATATGATAAATTTTCAGATTGTTTCTAGATTCTTCATCAACAGAGGATTCCTTTTCTTTGATAAAAAACTTTATGTGCATTATTTCTTTTGTCAAATGTAAGTTCTTGTGATTCTTTAAAAATAAGAATCCTAAAGTAGTCTGTATTGTCTAATTAGTTACTGCTCTGCAGTTTCTAGTTCAAATAATGACTTAGAGACATAAAAGAGCTCTGTGTATTTCCTTTTGACATGGATAGATACTGTGTAGTGGTGCATCTTATTTGCCTCTGAACTCTCAGAGGAACTGAGACATCACTATATTAGGTCCTGCACAAATGTCAGCACAGGCTTGGGCACAATGTCTTCCAGGACAAACCTCCCCAGACTGAGGAGCTATTATACTAAGATCACTGTCACAGAGAGATAACTGAGCTAACTTTTATCACTCTGGGGAGCAGTGGTGCCATGGAGTTTCACTGAAAGTAATTAATGTTGCTACAGTGCAGATAGCAACTGAACTTGGTGGGAGTTAAAATTATACTTGAAGTGTGAAAGGAGAAGTCGGCAAACAAAGTGTGAATCCATCAAGAGCAGCCCATGGAAACATACACAGTGCTGCAAAATAGTACAGACTGAAAAAATGCAGGGCACATGGGAAGGAATGTAATAAACTGAAAGGATCATGAGGAGATGTAAACACCAGCAGAGCGTGTGCAACATAGACGGAAAGAAAGCACTAGCCCCATGAGCGGCTCATGGAAGATGAATGGGTAAAACAGCAGCAGACAAATGAATTGCTAGCTTGAGAGTAAAATAAACGCTTAAAACTTTTAAGTTCGACGTAGATGCACAGATCAGTGCTGTATCTGATAAGATTTATTAAAAAAAACCAAAACAACAAAGCAGAGTTATTTTTATTATTAATAAACTGTTGCAAGAATAGATAGTAGCTACTTCAACAACAAAAACCATGAAAGGTTCTTTAGTGAGCAAACAGTTACTAGTGGAACTTCAGATTACTCAAAAAAGCATTATACATACCTAAAGTCAACGTCACACTGTGTTTCCAAATTATCTTATTATAAATTAATTACGAGCAATACTCTCAATGTTTTAAAAATTGTGCTAAAATTAAAAATCCAAGCAGAAATCCAAAGGCTGGGCTGTTACCAGATGCATTAGTCACACACTACCATTGATTCAAATCTTTATCAAGTCACATCTAGCTGGGCAAAGCTTCCTTCCAGTGATGGTTGCTGCATGAACTCTCTAAAATTAACTATCCTAGATAGATAGATCCTAGTGGACAAACACCCTAATAAGATACTGTCATTACAATAGAGTCTATTATTGGAAGTCTATTATTTCAGTGAAGATGCCAAGAACAGGTTCTCCAACAATACTGAATCATATTTTGAGTGAGAAGGTGATGTCTCCACCATAGAGCTCTTACCAGTTACTGATCAGAACAATCCCATGCCCCAAAACTCACGGGGTTTTGCACACAGACAGAGACCTCTAGCTCTCTTTTTTAGGGGGGAAACCTTAATTTCCCATTCTCTAAATCTTGCACCACTCTGACTAGAAATACATCCATTTTCTAGCAGTTCATGAAAGTGTCTCTTTGAGCACTTGTTACATACCCAAGATGTAAAATCAAATTATTTTTTACTCTAGGCTGCACTACTAGCTGCTGCCCTTATGGACACCTCTAATCTCTCACCATTTTTTCAGTAGCAACCAATGTACATCAGGAGTGATTTAGTACAGTAAATAGTTTGCGGCTTTGTGAGGCTGTGTTGAGCCAGTCAAATACAAGAAGCACTGTACCTTTGTGGATGTTGTTAATTAAGTGCTGACATACAAAAACATGTCTGTGAAGAACTCCTGGCACACTCTGCCAAAACTCAGACCAGCATTTTAGGAAATAAAAAGTTTGCACATGCATTTCGAGAAATCAATTTATATATTTTCATGGAGCACTGAGTAATGGGCTTAACACCATCCAGAAGGCAAAGGTAATTTTATCACTTGTATTGCTTCAAAGGATGCAGTGCATTTCATGCTTAAAGCAGGTATTTTTTGCAATACATTCAGAATAAATGAAAACTAATATTTCATCCTCTGGGAACAAGACGAAAGTCTTATAACTACTACCATGTTTATTTCAGTCTTGCAAAAGCATGCACTTTAGGATTCAAACTAATCGAATGTGCTTTGGTTTATCAGCTACCAATATAAACTTATTTCCTGATTAAACTGAAATAATTTACCATGTTACATTATGCTTTTTTTTTTTATTTGTTCATAAACAAATATACTTATTTCTTTCACTCCTTACATAGAAAATAATCAGCTTTATGTCCAACATAAGAATCCCATTTCCGGGAAAGCTTAGTCCAAGTGTCTGGACATAAAAGGATGTCTTTTTAGAATTGCACTGTGCAGGTAGCAATAGTGTTTTGTTACCAAAAAAAATTTTGAGCTGCTATTTTCTGTGTTCCTGGGTCTCTGATTCTTGGCTTGAAGACAGTCAGTTCTTTGTACTCTGTTATTACAATGAGGTAACCAAAGAAAGAGAGTCTTGGTTTGAGACTGTCAGCTGTTACTAATCACTGCTCCATGGCTTGCTGTGAATCCCTGCTTGCATCTCCCTCCTGCTCTGCTTAGCACACATAAAGAAGATAAATTACTCCCTAGTTTCCCTTCAAAAAGCATATTGTTTGTCACATTCCAATACTGTGAGCAAAATACGGAATAATGTGAAGAGTTAAATGAGTATCCCAAGAGCCCCACAGCAGGGTCCTTCTCGGGCAGATGTGTTTCAGGAAATGTACTTTCCTACTGGTTCTTCAAATGTATCCTGTTATATAGCAAACCTAAAAAGCAATCCAACTGCACTTTTCAGAACAGAAGAGCATAATCCTGCAGGAGTTTTCATGTAGTAATGTAAGCATCATTGACACGCAGTAGATGCACCAAGTGTTCCATATTGACTTATTTCATTTTACCAGGAGGTGTTATACTTCATTGTTTATAAATATTTTAGCAACAACAAGCAGAGTCTGCGGAGGTTTATGAAATTCTTCCCTGCCCTCAGTGACTCATACTGACAGAGAGAAGAATTTTAAAGGAGGAAACATAGAACAGTTTGCATTGGAAGGGGCCTTTAAAGTTATCTAGTCCAACCCCTTGCAATCAGCAGGGACAGCTTCAGCTAGATCAGGGTATTCAGAGCCCTCTCCAGCCTGACCCTGACAGTTTCCCAGATGGGAGAGATACCATCTCTCTAGCCAAGAGTATTTCAACTCCTTCATTGTAAAAAAGTTGTTCTTTATGTCCAACCTCAATCTACCCCCTTTAAAGCCACTACCCCTTTGCCTATAATAACAGGCTTTACTAAGAAGTCTGTCCCATCTTTCTTACAGGCCTTTATGTACTAGAAGGTGCTGAAAGGTCTCACCAGAGCCTTTTTCCTCTCCAGACTGATCAACCCCAAGTCTCTCAGCTTGTCCTCAAATAGGAAGTGCTCACCCCTCTGATATCTTTGTGGCCCCTGGACATGCTCTAACAGGTCCATGTCTTTCTTGTGTTGAAAACCCAAGAGGTGGATGCAGTGCTCCACCTCCCATGCAGATGGAGTCTGAGGGCAGAGTAGAGGCAGAAAATCACCTCTCTTGACCTGCTGGTTATGTTTCTTTTGCTGGCGTATGTCCAGCCTCTCACCCACCACGCCTCTCACCCAAGTCCTTCTAGGCAGGGCGCTGGGTCTGTTCATGCCCAGCCTGTGCTGATACCGGGGGTTGCCCCGACCCCGGTGCAGCACCTTGCACATGGTTTTGTTTAAACTTCATGATGCTCCCCTGAGCCCACTCCTTGAGCTTATCCAGATCCCTCTGGATGACGTCTTGTTCCACGGGCCTGTCAAACACCTCACTTCTTGGTGTCATCTGCAAACCTACCTACTGAGGTTGCACTGAATCCCACTGTCTGTGTCGTTGATGAAAATATCAAACAGTGCTGATACCAGCACAGACTCCTGATGGACACCATCCATCACAGGTCTCCATCTGGACATTGGATCATTGACCAATCAAATTATTTTTGCACTGAAATAAGCAAACTAAAAAGAGAGTAAGGCTCTGGAATACCCAAACATGGAAATTGTTGGGATAAAAATTGCTATTGGTTTGAACCTTAAGCTCAGTAAGTTTTTAACCAATACCGTAGAATATATTTCCCTGCCGTATCAGAAGGCTAAAGTTGATGGCCCAAGAAACACTTTCAAGCATGGATTACTGTCACATTTTTTATAACAATTAAAATGCACTAACCCCAAAGACTAAGTTTCATAAAGTGAACCTATTTTACTGAAAGAGCGTTAATCAGTGACAAACGACAACAAAACAGTCTTTTGTTATTCATGGTTAGCTGAAAGGTAAAACTCACTGTAAAGCTTCTAGAGATTATTTAGCCCTCTTCCATTTACATCACTCAATGATGTTCAGACATTATTGTGCCATGATTTCACAAACATTCTCCTTCTAAGGAGCAAACTGTGGCTAAAAAAGCAGGTGTTAGTTTTCTGCCCCAAAAACTCTTTCCTTCTGCTTCCCTTGTAAAAGTTCTGGTGTTTGTGTGACACAATTCTGCGATGATTCAAAATGACAAATTGTCAGAAAAAAACCTAACCCTACAAAACCCAAAGCTGATTGTTTTCCGGCAAGGATGGGGCAGGACTTCAAAGCTGTGGGGCAAGGCTAATCATTTAGGAGCCACTCTTAGCCATTTAATTGGCTCTTTAAATTGCATTGCTATATCCCAGCCATGGGTTTCATTAGTCAGCTTGACTTAATCATGGTCACATGATTTTGGATCAAATACAACTGCTAATTTTCTTCTATTTGCCCACTGATCTTAACAGAATGGGAAAAAAATGTAATATCTAATTTCATTATTTAAAAATTCATATCTAAACAAAGATAAGTCAAATTGAGATTTAGGAGCAACTTGTCTCATCAGTTCCTGTAAAAAGGCATACAGAGCTATATTCCAGACATATATTTTAAGTGGTTTCAGGAAGTCATTAGCTGTAGTGATTTAATATTAATTAACTTCACCTATACATATAGTTCTTTGGAAATTTTATTCTCTTTTTTCTTTCAATTTTCTTATTTTACTCTTACTATTATTAAAAGCTGTAATCTAGAGATTGGGTAAAATTTGAACCTGATCTTGTGAAGGACCCAAATGTCAAAGCCTAAATTTAACTTGTTTTGTGGGAATGCTCAGCACCACAGAGGACATGTTCAGCAGCTATTAGAATAAAGCTCTAGTGCTTAATCATGTTAATTAAGCTTGGGCAGTATCTCCACTGTCTTTACCTAGCTATTGATTTTCCTTACAAACTTTCTGTCAGCATATTTTACCGTGACCTTGCACAGTGTTATTCGATTCCACAAATCCTCATCAACGTACACAAAAGGGATTGTTCTCATGGTCTCACACTGAGAGTTTACTCATCAGACAGTGCTTAGTGGATGTAGGGGGTGGGAGTAGCCCATTTGAGACTGCTTCATTAGGAGAGTGAAAGACAACCTTAAAGAAACAAAATTAGGGCAACACTCCTGAGTCAACAGTTGCCATTATTGCTGCTCCACCATAGGAGTCCTTAACAAGCAACTGCAATTTCCTAATGAAGAGACCATAAAAAGTACACAGGAAAATAATTAGGAATAAAAAGATCCTCTGTTCATAATGTTTTGTGTATAAAGACAGTTCAAAACATCTAAAGGGAATTTATATAAAAATCTCCATTGGGAAGGAAGTGCCATCAACTCAGATCTAATATCCTGAATAAGGAAGGAATTCATCACGGTCATAGAAGTCCTCATTTTGTTGTTTCAAGAAGTCAATATGTACAAGGACCAGAATGGGCAGTTTGTTCTACGTACTCATTCAGAACTGCTTCATTATTTTAAGCATTTTCATCAGCCTCTTGCTACATCTTGGCAGGATCCTGACCTGGAGGTGCTCGGTCCTGTGCCCACAGATGTGAGCCTCATGGCCAAGCTCAGCCAAGAGCCTGCCCCTGGGCTCTCAGCACACAGCCTCTCCCCTGCTGAGCAGAACTATCCCTGTCCTGTGAGGAGTGACTGAGGACTTTGGGCTCGTCCGGTTTGGAGAAAAGGAGGCTGAGGGGTGATCTCTCTCCTCTGCACCTTCCTGAGGAGGGGAAGGGCTGAGGGTAATGCTGATCACACCTCCCTGGGTCAAGTGGACAGGACCAGTGGGAATGGTTCAAACTGCACATGGGGAGATTCAGACTGGGCCTTAAGAAACATTTCTTTCCAAAGAGGGATGTAGCCCACTGGAACAGGCTTTCCAGAGAGGTGGCCAATAACCTGTACCTCTCAGTGGTGAAGAAGTCAATGCCATTAATAACTTTCAGCCACAAATGAAATGTTCTATATTTAAAATGCTAATCATTAGGCATCAATAGGGATTTTAAAGAAACAAGAATTCAAAACCACTGGGGGAAGAAACTTAAAACCACAATAATTTTAGTGTTGGAAAGCAAACACATAAACTACTTCGTTTTTTCAAAAGTTTGTAAAAGGCAGCAAAAATATTCAGAAACAGGGACTTTCAATATGTTAAGCAATGGCTGAGCATTTTAACCATTTTCAAACTGAAATTATATGCAAGCATAAATGTATATGCTCACATGCACACCCTCTATTCCCAGTGGCAATTGAAAAATAAAATCACCCAAGGTACTAGAATCAATCCTACATAATGACTCTTTTTTCCTCAGAGGGTTGCTATTTACTTTGGAGTGTAAGAAAAGAGATCCTATTTAAAAGCTACTATTTATGTGCTCTGGTTTATTAGTTAGTGATTAATTTTGGAGCCAAATATAAATCCAAGGATACTTTGCTGACTAGGAGTTTACACACAGAAACAGGGTTTCAGGCACAGAAACAGGGTTTCACCAGCTGCTGACCAGTTACTGTTGTGGTAGAAAAGCATTTTGCATCTAATTGTGTAATATGTACATTTCTTCTTTAAAATAAAAACAAAACCGAAAACAACCATCCCAAATTAAAAAACAAAGAAACAAACAAACAAAAAAACCCATCAAACTACAGGTAGAAATTTTCAAGTAGTGTAATAAGGAAAATTAGATTATATGCAGTATGCTTTCAATATCTAGAGAATTAAAAATAGCAGCAACTCTGGATTTGGTAAATTCTAGAATTCTGTATAATATAAAATCATAAGTACAATATGATTCACATAAAACAAATATGTTTTCACATAAACCAAATATATTTTAACAAATATAATTCACATAAAACTAGTTGTAATATTGCAACTATTCATAATATAGTAGCTATTCATGATGATTCATAGAATCAATAGTTCTTGGTTCATGCCAATTTACAGAACATTGATCAAGTCAGGTGAGCAATCAGAACTACCAGATTAACAATTCAGAATTGAGTTAAAGTCCTCCTAACTAGATTTTTTTTCTCCTTCTCCCTGCATCTTTCTTCTTTCTCCTCTTGTAATTGTATATTTACCTTCTCTTTGCCTTTCCTATATTCTAAACTATTTTCATTTCTTCTCTAACATCTTTGTTAAAGAACAAAATACTGCTTTTCTTTGTGACTCTCTGGAGAACTCCTTCTCATGTCTTTATTTCATACACAGTGTAACTTCTCAAGAGAGGGAAGGGTTAGGGGAAGGAAGAAGACAGGGGTAAAGGCTGGGGGGTTTTTTGCAGTTTTAAAGGCTTGTGCCTACCCCCTTCTTTGTTTTCTTCCCTTCCTTCTCGCCAGCCTCTCTCCCTCCCCATCAGTACTTAAAAAATCATTCCCATTCATGTTGTGTGAGCGCACACGCTGGGAGAAAGTACAGGGGCTCTGCTCCAGATCGCCTTGACAACTCCAAGGCATCCCTGTGCGTGGGGACTGGTGGCACGGCGAAGTTTCCCAGGCCCCCTGGGGAAGGGGAGGGGAGAGGAAGAGAGGAGGCAGAGGTGCTGGAGCCAGTAGCGTGTGGAGGAGAGAGCAGCGAGCGGGATGAAAGGGGCACATACATCTCCCGCGGGACAATGGGGGTTTTGCTGGCTGACTGTGAAAAGACACACTGAGGATACAATGCTTTGTGACACATGAAAGCTTTGGGGACCTTTCCAGAGCCCCATTCAGTTCTAAGAAGTCTTGTCAACATCTTAAAATGAAAAGAAAACAACCAACCCCTTTCATTTTCTCGCGTTTTAAAAACAAATTTTAAATATTATTTTAGACAAATGGTGTTGTTGGTGTGCTGGAAACTTCTGCAGTTTGCTGAGTTCCAATTAATTGCCCTGGGAGGGGAGACTGCCCAGTAGGTCTCCAATAAGGGCTCCTAGAGGTGAGCACTTGCTTCCTCCTCAGACAGCTTTTGTTTCTACTTAGGCCTGTCATTGCTCTGTTTTGAATGCTTTCTCCTATACATGCTATGAGCAGTCACAGCTCAAGAAGAGAGGAATTGCTGTTCCCCACGTCCAAGCTGAGAAATAAATTATATGATAGCAAGAGCAGGAATGAGACTAAGCAACCTAAAATAAGGACCCATGCAGTCTTGGCCAGAGTGCACCCCAGGAAACCATACTGGGGAGCCTTTTACAAAGCCAAGAGCATGACTCTTCCTCCCTGACATACTTGCACCACTCTTACACCTGGTTCACCACTCAGTCCCAGAATCAGCCCAAGGAAAAAAAAATACAATCCAAAGATCTAATGCTTTGAAACAGCAATCTTTACTCATAAGGTATGCCCTACACTGACTCTTAGTGATTTTTGGAGTGTAGGAGGTTCAACCCACTATAAAGGGTTAAGAAAAAAAAAATCAGGCTTGGTTAAAGCACAGGCAGGTATGCCTGCAAATCCTCTAAGAATGACAGTGCTCAGCCTCTGGTCGTGAATCTATTATCTGTAAAGAGCAGAATTCTGGGAACTGACTGATTCAAAATCTCTGCATTTCGAAACATTCCTACTAAACTGTACAGGTCAACGTTTTGTGCTCAGGTTGTAAAACAAGTTTAAAAATGGTCTTAACCAAAATGAAAAAATAAATAGACCATTGTTGGTAGTTTAGAAAGAAAATGTAAGAACAGAAAAAAAAACAATTAAAATATACAAAAATGAAATTGACTGGACTAGTATGTAAACATTCTTTTTCACTTTGTAAGTTATGTTTTATTTTAAGATTCATAATAATACTTTAAAAATAAAATTTGTAACAAATTCAGTCTGAGATAAATGTAGTGCTGCTCGATAGCAGATCTGAAATTCTTCAAAAATTATTAACTTTATTTCTTTAATTGTCTAACAGTATTTGTCTTATTTCATATTTACATTACTTAGGACTCTAAAAAAAAACTATCTTCCATCCACAAATAAGAGGGTTACAGGGCTTCCCATCTGTAAAGTTAAAAAAGGTATTTGTAACTTGCTAGTGTTTACCATTTTCCTCATAGCATTTCAAATCATAAATGTAAACTTACCATGAACATAATCATCCAGTTTTGCAGATGAAAAAGGTGAGCAGAGAAATGAAGGATCAAATGCTTCAAGTGTTGGATTTCCATGCTCAGTTTTTTGCTGTACCAGTAACACTTTGTTCTTCCACTACAATGGCACACATATGAACTAAGCAATTCAGTGTGTGAATCTAGTCATGTCCCTTCACAATTCCTTTTGTGAGTACAAATCTTACTGGCTCTGATGGTTTCTGCCAAAAGGGCAGAAAATGAAAAAAGCTGAGCTGAAAGGGTAAGTATGAAGCGTGTGATTGGTTTTATACTTTGAAGATTTGATCAGAGCCTGGGACACTTCCTTGATCTCAGCTGCATCAGGAACTAGAGTGCTTCCACTGTAGATCCAAGAGAATGTATCTCCTCCTTTAGAAGACAGACAGAAGTATTATTTATCTACAGTAATTTAAAAAGCATTTCTTTTTGGCAGGCCATGATTCAAGTTTCCGTATTATTTATATTCCTGCAGTCCTCTTGCCTTATTTTAAATGCTTTCTCCTCTGAAACAGACATCCAGAGCAGAAGTTGGTCAATTTTTTATATTTTATATGTTCAAAGGTGGCATCCATATAAATGTGTAGGCAATCTTTGGAAGAATGGATTAGACAATTCCATATAGGAGGAGATAATAAAGCTAGAAGATCTCCTCCTAACCCCTTCTTTCATTCTTTACTTTGAAAGCTTGATTGCAAACAAGAAGCATGAGCACTGCTTTGAGGCAGATGGGCAAATATTGAGGAGAAGGGGCAGTGGGACATTTAAGGAGAAGAACTATCAGATTTAGCTACATCTGCTGGAAAGAGAAAAAGCATTTCCATTTCTGACAGCCCTCATGAGATATTCCTTCTCAGAGACTCAGAACTCTTTCCCTGGCAGAACTGCACCTTCTATTAAAAAGCACATTGCAGTCATTCATCAGTGCAATCTGATGAACAAACACTGTATAAGATGCCACAGGGAGCACTGTAATATTCACAGGAGATCCAAACAGAGCCAAGAATTGGGATTAATGTTGCAAGTTTTACAAAGTTTATGAAAGACTATAAAGGCCTATTCAGGCAACGGTAAGGATTTTCTGGAACAGGCTAGCAGCATTTAATCTGTTTTAAACTCCCATGGTTTGGGACAGAGGTAATCTGAGATTGCCTGTTGGGGATTAATGAAAACTCTGAGTTTGCCTATTGGGGATTAATGAAAACTCTTCATACATGTTAATTGTTGCAATCATTATCAAAATCACTTAAGATTACTCTCTTCTCTACCTTATAATTACAAACCATGTGCAGCACATTTTTCAGATGATGGTAACTACATTAATCAGAAACCATGAATTGTCTCACTGGAACATAGGGAATGCCGCACTGCATCAGTCCAATAGNAGAAAGCTGTAACTTTTAATAGAAAAATTACATAACGAGGGGTAAGATGGGAAGACAGTGGCAGAATGAGCTGCAAAAGAGGGACGTCTTGCCTTGCTTAGCTTAAAGTGTGGTCAACAAAACTCTTCCCACAGAACTATTTTCATCATGCTTAGTTCATCTTCTGTATTCACAATTGTATCAGGTGAATGTCGTTGTGCTTAAATTTGCTAGGAATTGCTGCCCTGGATAGTAAAGCCTCAGGGAAGATGGGAGTCCGAGCAGTAGTCTACTACATGAGCACTACCATCATTGCTGTGCTGATTGGCATAATCATTGTGGTCATCATCCACCCTGGGAAAGGTACGAAGGAAAACATGCACAGAGAAGGCAAAATTGTGCAAGTGACAGCAGCAGATGCCTTTCTTGATTTAATAAGGTATGGCTATGATATTGCACATTTTCTGTATCAATAGCTATGACAGTAATCTTGGATTCACAGAGGACAAAAGTAGAGAATTTTAAACAGTGACTGCATGAAGTTGCCAAATTTTTTTCAGCTATGTGATGTCAATATCTCTAACCCCTACAATGCCAAAAAGGGATACATGGATTTATTTCCAAATCAAGCTGTTGCTGGGGAAGAAACTGCTTTTAATCCTAAAAGAAATTTTCTTTCTTTCTT
>VXBQ01010456.1:0-20599 GCA_013400175.1 Phainopepla nitens | reverse complement strand
TTTTTTTCCAGCTTCCGTAGGTCAGACCTTATTACCAAATTCCTCCTCTTTTCTTCCAACTTGCAACAGTTTTCTCACTTCACTTGAAACTCTGATTTAGTTACTTATTTTAATTTTGAATTGTAGCTACCAATCTGGGTGCATCTACTCAGTTTATTCAATTATATGAATGGGAAATAACTTCCAGGAATAGGCAAGTAAAATGCTTGAAATAGAGGGCACAGACATAAAATCTTGTTTCTTCCTTGCTTGGAGACTCTGCAGTACCTCTTTTACAGAGCTAATATGTCACAGATATATTCCAGGGAGTAGGGAAGCTGAGGTTTTGAACTCAGGAGCTTTTCCACAGGTAAAACCACCAAAATTTTGTGTTCCACTAACCCATTTGGAGAATGCAGAGACACAGAGAAAGGCCTCCAAGGATCACGCTGCCAGAAAGGGGGACTACAGAAACCTCCATGAAGAGGTTTGCACTCAGATTCCTCAAGATTTATTCAGTTAGGCTGCTTCTAAATCCCTCGGAAATGCACAAAACAAAGGAAAACAAAGAAACAAACTCTCATATGCAACAAATGTACACACGTGTACATTATAGATTATTCAAACTTCAGAAAGATTTGGGGCGTAACCACAACAAGGCTAAATCAAGTGAAAAATATCATTAAGTACTAGGTTACATAAATGCAAAAATTGTTTGAGAACTCAAAATACATTAAATATTATTTAATTATTTATTAATCTGGATTCATATGGCGTTATTAAGTACAAAATTAAAAGTGAGCCCATAGAGCTTTGTACAGTTAGTAATTTAGCTAATATACTTCTCCATAACCAGACCTGATATACGATACTGAATACAGAGATTCCAATTGCCAGGAACTATCCAGTCCTACATTTCACCCTGGTAAAGCTAACCAAGCCAATGCTACATGCAAAGCTCTACTCACAGTATATGTAATCACATATTAGTCCTAGGATTCCTCAAAAATTAGCTGTTCAATTCCTTTATTATCTGTGTCCTTACTTAAGGAATTATTAGCATATTATTACTTCTGATGTTATTTTATTTCTCTTTCACAGAAATATGTTCCCTCCAAATCTGGTGGAAGCTTGCTTTAAACAGGTAAAAAATATTTTTAATTAATTGCAAATGAAACATGAAAAATTAAAAAATTAAATGTAAACACATTCGCCGTAGGAATATCATGTTCTTGTACATACAGCAGAAACATAACTTACATTTGCTGCCAGATGTCAAAAAAAAAAAACCCTGAACTAAACCAACCAAATCTATGCATTGTTTTCCATCATATTGAGACAACAGCATTTCCTATGAGAAGTGAAAAAAACTCACACAGCTTGGCAAATCAAAAAATTACTTTTTTCAAGATGTCAAATTCATAAGCTGACAGTAAGGTTCATTAAAGTGAATTCAGGATCTGCTTTTCTAAAATAGTGTTATGTTAAACTGGGAGATACTGAGATATTCACCATCTGTGCAAAGACTGGAAGACTTTCAAGAATATGTCATGTGACAAATTGCATAGGTTCAAAACAGAAGAAAAAAATTTGTGGACATTAACAAAAAAAGCAAATTAAGATCTTTCTGTCACCTACAGTAGAAGTCCTTAGGAGTGCTTTTTTTAATGTTGCTTCTCAAAATCCTCTATCATTACCTTGATCGTAATCTTAGCTGCTCTATGGAGAAAATAATAATAACTAGTTACACTGGGGTTTTTTTAAAAAAAGAGGACATTAGTGATTCAGTGAGACCTAGAATATGCCGTTCCATAATCTAATTGCTTCATACTGACCTCACAGACAATCTTGAACTGATATTATTTACCAGTTACTGCTGTAGCAATAAAAAAAACTGAAATGTGGGGGTCAAGAAGAGCATAAAGTATAAACTTTCCAAAATCCAGCTGAGTTACATCTTGCACGAGAATTGAAAAGAAATTGTGACATTATCTTTAGTTGTATAAACAGAAACCGATAAAAAGTAGTCACTTTCTTCATTAAAGATTTCTAGATTAAAGATTAAAAAGCAAACTAGACCCAGGTCCAAATGACATTTTTCTGTCTTCAGCAAGGATGTTGATGAAATCAGTACAGTGATGCAGAAGAGCAGTATAGAAATGTAGAAGTCTATATCTAAACTAGAAATAAATTCAAAGAATGTAATGTAATAAAGTACAGGAATGATATGATCTTTATCTCAAAATAATGAAATAATTAGGGCATAAAGTTATGGATGTAGCAGCAAGTACTTTTCATAAATCTCTCAAGTTTGGAAGTTATTATCTAGAGCTCTTGAAAGCAATCAAAGTGTCTTCCAGATTGCAGTTACAAAAAGGTTTGGGAAATTATTTAGACAGATAACAGGCCATCAGTTCAATCTCGGTTATAGTGAAGGATCTAAATGCCTTAAAGGAAAAAGCAGAGACTTCATAATAAACAAAAATGAAAAATACATAAAACAAACAAACTAGAAAAACCACAAAGATTTCTGAAACGTATATTTTACCATCTTCCTTCCATAATCTTGCTCATTTCCTCTTTCTTTCTTCAAATTTTTTGGGGTTGTTATTGTTTGTTTTGGTTTGGTTTTTGGGGTTTGGGGTTTTTTTTTGGACTTCTGATTAAAAATAGAGTTTTTAAGATGACAAAAGTGAAATAGTTGAGCAGGAGATTGTAAGAACCTTAAAATTTGTGAAGATGGCATTAGAAGTTGCTGAAGGACTCAGAGTACCTCAGTTGATAGTTGATATGATTGCCATATAATGCACACAGTTAAATTTACACATGACAAGAAAGTCCAAACACCTCGTGTTGAGATGTCAAAAAAAAGCCAAAGAAGGTGATAAGACCCTGGCACAACACAATACTGTAAAGTCACAGCAACAAAATGACTTAGCTCTTGCACATGTTGGCATGTTTGGATACCTCCTGCCAGCTCTTCAACACATGAAGGAGGTAAACATTTAGAAGTTAACAGTAATTTCTGCTTTGACATAGCAAATTACCATCAAAAAGACCAAAAATGTTCAATTCAACTCTAGGATGTACATTAAGTGACAGAACACCAAGACATAAACTAAAGCCAGAGGAATGTGACCATTTAGAATACCAAGCATATTCAGTTTTCTTCATTCACAGATTCACACAAAACTAACACAGTGAAGAGAGGAGTTGCTGGAATTATCAAAATAACACAACATATAAAACAAAAAAAATACTGACTGAGAAACTATTCAAGTACAAAAAAAAAAAAAAGTGGGAACAGAGCTAAATAAGGTCAAAACATACAAAAAGAAATGGAAATCACTATTATTGAATTTAAACTGGAAATTAGTAATGTTTTTAACTCTACAAAACTTAAAGTTGAATTCCTGAAAACATCTTCATTTAGGAGTTATAGGAACAATTCAGCAGTTTTCCAATACTTTTAAAAAAATTTTTTTGATAGTATTCTACTGCAACAGAAAACTTTGCTCAGTAACTAGCCATTCTAAACCTATGTTCTTACTTAAGGATGTCCTGCAAATTATGTTAACATTTAAGTATCTTGTATTTCTCATGTGCTTTAAAGCTTAAGAGGGTTTTTTAAAAACAATCTAGAAAAACAAGATGTATTTAGTGAATGTTTTTACTGACTTTCAGCAGCAACTGAAAGTACCAGGATTTAGTGAAGTACCAGGATTTCAAATTTGTCATATCATTACTTTTTGAACTTGCTACCAAACCCTAGATTTTTACATAAAAATTATTCTGTTGTGGTAGATTCATTAAAAAAATATCTTAGCTTACAAGTATGGGTAATATTCTTAGGTAACAAGATGATTTTGTACATCTGACCCCAAAATTTTCTTTTCAAAAGTTTCCATTCATTATTTCGTATGTTTCTCAGAAGATTTATGAAGAGGAATGATTCATCTGGTAGAAATCTATTTCTGTAACACCATGTTTGATGGTCCAAACACAAAACACAGTACTTCTCATAGCCATCCACACTCACTGGTATAATACCAACCCACAGCTTTACACACCTGGAAATCATCACTGGAATATGCACTGCACATTTAAATCACATCTTTGGATAGATCGGATGTGCACATCATGTCTTACGGCATCCTTAGGCGGGTTTCTTTCCTAGTTTTTATTGGAAGCCACTGGATGGTGTGAAATGAAATTGAGAGCATAACCAAGGTGGGAGAGATTTTAAGTGGAGTTGGCAATGCTTTTATATGGTTGCTGCTGGGAGACAAAGAGTCCTGGAGGGAGACTGGTACCTTAGGGGACTTAAATAGGAAATATCTTCCTAAATTTTCTACTGTTCCTCTTTCAGTTATTTGGTCCTTTGGGTTCCCTTTCCTGTTTCTTCCCAACAAGACTGTGAAGCAAAACTGCCTCCTGCTTCTTTTACTTCTCCTCATCCTCCTTCTTTGCACATTTGCTTTCCCAGATATTTCCCTTTTCCACTTGACTGACATGAATTTTCAAATATGATGGAGAGTGGTTTGGTTCCCTCAGGATATTGGGATGCATTTTTTCATGTCCCATATATCCCATTCAGTTTCATTGGATGATTCCAAACCTTTGCTTAAAGTGGGAGAGACTTTTCTCCTCCAAATTCCACTTGGAGATTCAGGGACTGGAGAGATATGGAGAGATATGCCAGACAATGAAGACTGAGACAAAGAACACATTGAGTACCTCAGCCTCCTCAGGCTGATTGTTAAACAGCAGATTATTAATCTAAATAACATCCTTTCTGATGATGGTTGTTCTCATATGACATGTCATGATATTCACTATTCACAGATCACATGAGGCTTTCGTGATTTTTACGAGTAACAAGAGAATCTGAATAGATTGACTGCAGATAAATATTCAACACTTGCTTAAATTTGATTACTTTGTTCAAAATTTTCTCCATGCCCCTGCATGCACCCCCAGTTTAGGGATATCTAAAGAAATATTTGTTTTTATCTTTCAGCTCTGGCCACTATCTCTTCATTTCTCTTTCTTTGCTAAATTAAAAAATTCTGTCTATCTTGGGGCTGAGCTGTAGTGAGCAGTCTGCCTGTTAAGCAGGTACTGCTTCTTAGCTGCTCGTTCTTCATGCTGTGCTCTGGAGGTCTGTCAAAGGGCAGAAGAAACACAAGCAAACTTGCAAAATCAAGAGAAAGAGAATCAACCTAAAAATTTGGGGAGGGTCATTCTGGTGTGAATAAGTAAAATTTTATGCCAGCTGAAGCTTAAAGAACTGCATCTGATAACTGCATTTCTTCTGAGATATTTTTAATTACATATCCTTTTCTGAACTTGTCATTATCAAGGGAATTTTAAGTGTTAATCACACATCCAAAAATGAATACTAACTAACACATGGTATCTATTCCTCATGACAATTTGGGCTAGTTAAGATATATTACCATTTGTGACATCAACTCTTATACAAAAAATTTAGAATGCTTTCACACACATCCATATGGAAAGCAAAGGAAAAAAAAACAATTAAGAAGATGGAATATCTCTGTCTTCTTTTGATTTTTTAGGGTTGTATTTAAACAAAATTGTTGTTTTTAAAATCATTTTTCACCAAATGCTGCAATATCATACAGACTTAGCACAGACAGTACTAATGACACTATCTCAGAGTAAATTATGACAGTGAATTATGAATTTGCAGAATAATTACCATTGCAATTACCTTTTCTGCAATTAAACTACTGGGATATGCTGCTGCCAGGTTATAATGCTGCTTCTTCAAAAGTCCTTCAATATATCCAATTCAAATGACTGGGTATCTTGTATCACTAATAAAACCAAAGTAATAATCAAAGTGTAAACAATTGATTGATTGCATTTTTTCAATTAAAAAAACCTATATTGCCTATTACATAGTGATCTAAGTTAATTAAAATTAATTTTCCGGTTGCTCATTAACACCATGTCTTGTAAAAGAAGTCCAGAAATGCATTATTTTTGCATTTTACTTGCAGATGCGATTGTTGATAGAAAGCTGTTCATATTAGTACATTCAAATAACATTTATCTTGCTCCTCAATTCTTCTCTGTACATTAACTTAAGAAAAAAATGAGTATTTTGCATCTAAAATCTAACTAGGCAAAAATATCTCTTCCTGGAGGCATAACAAAATTATATCCTCCAAAATTACAGGACTTCAGTGATGTTGCCTAGCCTATCATATGGGCTAGGCAGTGTATGGACCTCTGGTCTCTCTTCTGAGACCCTTAAGCCTACAATGAGTGGTGTTATTTTGCCTAAACTCTTCTATTTCTCAAAGTTGCAAAGAAACGAGAATCAGCAGAAACACAATGTGAAATTAAACATAGCTCACTTTGAGCTATGTTAAAAGCTGATAACTCTGACTGCCACTGAGCTAGAGATCTGATGAACATAGGAATTCCATAAAAGCTCAAAAAATTATCTCTTACCACCAGTAACTCTGCAGAGCAGTAATAATCAACTCTGCTATTAACTCATCTATCTCAAAACAGTTTCTAACACCTTGAAGGTGGTCCTTCATCCATTCACTTCCTATAAGAAATTGGCTTTTTCACCATTTCACAGACAAAAAATATGTTTTGTGGTGGTCAAGAAATCTTGTGTTTTGCCTTTAATGTCATATGAAAAAGCAATAGTAAGAACAAAACCCAACTGACACCCTACACTCTTTTCCTGAGCAGGTATGTCCCTTGTATTGCCTGTATCTGGTTTCCCTTGGTTTCTTTTGCTTCACCAGGAAACTGCTCATGACTTTTGACAGACAACTTTGGGCATAAGACAGACCCACAGAAGGCATATCCACAGGGATCTCCTGGGGCCAGGTCAGCTATAATGAAAGAAGGAATAGCTCAAGTAAATATTTCAGTGGAAATATAGTTGCTCTGATTTCTGTTGCTTAGATTAACATTTTGAATCTCACTCTAAATAAGCTGTTTTTCCCCTGCTCTGGAAGTGGTTCCAGAAAGACTCTTCTCCTGGTAATATTTCTCAATACTTACATCTGATGAGTAAGGTGAGCGGACAGAAAAGACCTACATGTGTGTGGGCCAGTCTAGTAGCTGAAATGGAAAAGGACTTTGCTGACTGAGTTCCTAAAATCCCTATTATCCCCCTAAAGAGACTTAACTGATGAATTAAAATCATGTTTCTGCTGCAACTGAATTCCAAAATGAGTACATAATAAAGGTATATCCTTATTACCACCTAAAATTCTTTCTAACACAGGTTTTTGAAGGTAAGAATCTTTGTGTGATTGTACTTTTTCCCATATAGATCCCCACATCTTCTCAGTCCCCCACCGTAATTTTGTAGCCACGTGGGCAGCTCTGACCTAATCTGACATGAGAGAGGCAATTCTCAGACATACGAAGGTCATGCTGCCTCTGATGGAAAAGTGGTTTATGACTTAGTTCATGGCCTGTTCCAACAGGCAGGCAGCACACATCCAACTCTGTCCAGCAGCTGTATCACACTTGTGACCTAGTCAGGTCGGAATGAGAGAGGAACCTGAGGGTGATGGAGGAGATCCAGAACCAAGTAAGTTATGATGTGCTAGGGAAAGTGGGAAGTGAATAGGAAATTTCATAAGAAATTAGGCTTTCATTCCAGACCTCATTGTTCCAGAACTTGTTAAACAGCCTGCTTTTCTTCTTTCATCTAATCTGCGTGCCTGCAAATGCAACACAGTTGCATCCTTCAGACATTTGCCTTAAGAAATTTGCACCTAAGGGTTTTTTTCCTATGGAAAAACAGCAATAAAAATATAAATGTAACATAATTACCACACCTGGAGACAAAGAAAAGGAAAAGAAAAAGAAAAAGAAAAAGAAAAAGAAAAAGAAAAAGAAAAAGAAAAAGAAAAAGAAAAAGAGAAAAAGAAAAAGAAAAAGAAAAAGAAAAAGAAAAAGAAAAAGAAAAAGAAAAAGAAAAAGAAAAAGAAAGAAAAAGAAAAAGAAAAAGAAAAAGAAAAAGAAAAAAAAGAAATAGTGTTTGATGCAAAGAGTTAGGCAATACTTTAACATTCTTGACAAGACAGAATAAAAAACACTTTAATGAGAATATGTATTACTTTTCTGTTTACACTTTAATACCTCTCTTTTTCTTAAAGAGATAACCCCATCCCTTCTTCCCTGGTTGTGTAGTTCCAGTCTCTGTTTTCTTCCCTCTCTGACATTTCAACAGTCAGTGAGAGCTGATTCATTTCCCCAGGCTTTACCCAAAAAATCGTGGCATTTTTTGCTTTGTGAGATTTCTGACACTTTAAAAGATAGAATTGTCTCACTAAGAATTATCACAGATTGGATTCGAGAGGGTGGGGCAGTGGAAGTGGGCTTTTCCATGTCAGCCAACTGCTCATACAGATCTCAGCTGACTTCCGTACAGCCCAAATCTTAAAAGACTTTAGCAAATTTTATTCAAAACTAAAGAGTATCTGACCTTCGGGAATCTCAGTACTGCTACATGTTATTCAGTAACCTTCCATAAATGTCCAGTAAGCAGGTTTTATTTGACATTCTGAGAGACTTAGAGCCTTTAGAGGGGTACCTCAAATATGTGGAAGGTGTGCATAAAACTATTCAGGTGCAGAAAGTAATATTAAATTAGGCTAGTGTTGAAAGATGATGATACTCAGGTTTCCCATCTTGGTCATAATTGCTTGATTTCACTCAAGTACTTCTGAAGTGTTCAACAGGTCTCCAGATATCAGTAAGAATGCTTGAAGCTTTCCTGGTAGCTCCAAAAGAATAAAACTCCAAAGCTGCTAAATAACCTCAACACCAGCATTCTACTGCTTTAATGGACTAGTTAGCATGCTGAGATACATGAGAAACGTTATGCTAGTGATATTTAGTATGCTTTGTGTTCAACAGAATTTAACCAGGACAGAGCTGCAGGGCTTTTTGAGCCCATATAGAAATACTCAGAGTGTAAATTTCTCTTTGGAAAAGCATTAGGAGGAGAAAGACTGGTTTTCAAAGCAGACATTTAGGACCATATTGAGAATTAAAAATTTATTTCTCTGTTCCATAAAATAACCATTTTAAGTATAACCCTTTCCTTAATTAAGAAATGTGGTGACTTGTACTGCAGAGTAAACTAATGACTTTACCGTGATGAAAGAGGTATGTTATATTTAAGTTAGCATCAGTCTTATATTTTAATACAAAAAGATGAAGAAATAAAGAAATTCCAGAGCACAAGAAAATATTCTTACTAGCCAAAAAAAGACTATAGATGTTTGGAATTTTGTTGTTAGGAAAAATAGCAATTTATAGAAAATGCAAACTAAGAATCAATAATTTTGTTACAGAATATAGGAGCATGAAAATTCTGCATCTTTCACTTCAGCCTATTTATGAGAAAATTATTGCTAGAAGCTAAAGCTGAAGATTAGCTTTTGAAATTAATATGGATTTTTGTTGCTTTCAGGAAAACCAAGTTTTCATCATCATACATTTTATCTAGAAATATTAAACAAAAATTAAAATGTCCTACAATATTAAATAATAATTTAATTTGCAATTTTAACTTTTGTTTGCTATGATTCACCAAATTTCTATTATTTTCCATTATTTCTATACTTTCTTCCTTTTTTTAACAGTTCAAAACCAACTATGAAAAGAGAAAGTTTAAAGCAGCTATTCCATCCAATGACACATCCACAGTGACTTCCATAATAAGCAACGTGTCAGAAGCAATGGAAGCTCTCACCAGAATGAAAGAGGAAATAGTTCCTGTTCCAGGTTCTGTGAATGGAGTGAATGCCCTTGGCTTGGTGGTGTTCTCAATAAGCTTTGGCCTGGTGATTGGGAGCATGAGGGAGCAAGGTCAGGCATTGAAAGCCTTCTTTGATAGCCTTAATGAGGCTATCATGAGATTGGTAGCTCTAATCATGTGGTAAGTGCGTCTTTGATAAATTCCTTTTTAAGCTACTAACAATATTTTTTCATCACAGTCAGGCACTGAGTAGCAAGAATCTATTTGGCAGAAAGTCAGACAATAAGATTGTATCTACCTTGGAACTTTTTTCATGAGTGAACTCAGGAGCTATAACTCTCTGTGACAATAATCTGCCCAAACATACCAGGTCTTTCAGTGGGTTTCCCTTTTGACATGAGAAAAATCAGGGTCTATGGCAGAAATTGCTACCCTTATACAGAGCCATTCTATGTCTTCATAAAGATAGCAATCACAGCAGTAAGCTATTGAAGTTTCCTTACATCCTAATCTGAATTCATTAAAGTAAACTGACAAACTTCTCCCATAATCTTATTTCTACATAAGACCTTGTTATCATAATTTTCCAACACAACTGGTTCCTGTAGTTGGGGGTTTATATGTATGTCCTTGCATTGTAGCTGTGCCGCTCATGCATACACATATTTTTCCTGCTCTCTTTATTGCGTTCATTGTATAAATAGAATAAATACCTTTTCCCTCAAGGTATGAAATCTTTTCAAAAATTAAGAGCCATTATTTTCCAGGTAGAAGGCTAACTATGAAAAGAAATTATATCTTGTTGCCTTCTTTACTACAGGATAAAACTAAATCAACTCCAAGAGTCTATCCAGGAGCACACATATATACTGCCATAGTAGATATGAAACCGAAAATAACTATATTTGCTCCAATAACTAACATCTCTTGTCATTCACAAGCACATTTAAAAAGTTAAAGCAGAGGATTCAGAGAAGTTTCCACATGGACTTGATGGCATAAAGGGCAGCTGAGATATAGTGGATAGATTCTGTTCTGCGGTATCTTACTGGGAGAAGACAAGTGGACACTTATAGGAGTAAGGCTGTACTTAAAGTACTGCTGCAGCAGAATTATATTCGAGTTTTATACTCAGCACCAGCTCTTTCTTTATCTTTAGCTGTGCGTCTTGATAAGCAAAAGCTGCTCATCCCACCTGTGCTGCATTTCAACAATGCAGCCAACATTTGTCATACAGATTTCTTCATGCTGATGAATATATTCACCCAGCGCCCCACTGGATGAAATGTAACAGAGCCAGAAGTGATGCCTGGAAAATAGAACAGACCTTCTCCAAAAAATTAGAGTAAATATAAAAGCAAATCTTCACTTGTAACCTTTCAGGTACACAATATCACAAAAGTAGCATGTGATATATTAATTTTACAATTTTTATACGGTTAGTCTATTATTACACTTATCATACACTGTCCAATTAAAAGGTAAGTTGGTTAGGTTATTCCCGGGGTCCTGCCCCACTGGAAGCAGTCCAGAGGGTTCTTTTGCCCCACTTTTGATATATCTGGTCCAGATTCTGGTTGGAAAACTGGACATACTTGTAGCTGGTACTCTTCTTGGAATAAAACTAGACAATATTTAGGAATTTAAAAGTTTAGCTCATTCTTCCTAAATGTAGGGAAGAAAGATAGGAAAAATACTAGAAGCTATAGTGAAAGCTACAAAAAAAATGTGAAAAACATAAAAAGCTAAATATCTTAGTTATCAAAAGCAGCTTGAAATCTTCAGAAGTTATCAGGCTTTGGTGTTGGTTCCTTTCCCAGCAACATGGGAAACAGCACTGGAATAGAACTGGAGGCTTGGCGTCATATACACATATGTCACACTGGCAGAATTATAACAGGACTGGCTAAACTAGCTTTTAAATTACACTTGAATTCCAAGGAGAATTCATTACCCTGCCTGTCCAAAAGGCATGCTATACATCTTGAAATCCTTACCAGATGTTGAATCCACTGAATCCTACCAAAAACATTCACTGTGTGGCTCAATCTAGGTTGAATTGTTAAGAGCTGATGAGTTAAATTTTTGAACTGCTCCTGAGTAGGAGCATCCTAGCAGTGAAATTCATTTGTGCATATCAACAAAAACAGGATGGATGGGGGACTGAATCTCTGCTTTGTTTTATAATACTGTTTTGATTTCTTATTTTCAGGTATGCTCCTCTTGGAATTCTCTTCTTGATTGCTGGGAAAATTGTTGAGATGGAAGACATGGGTGTGATTGGTGGTCAGCTTGCCATGTACACTGTAACAGTTATCATCGGTTTGCTAATTCATGCTGTCATTGTCCTACCTCTTCTCTACTTCGTGATCACTCGTAAGAATCCGTGGGTATTTATTGGAGGCTTGATCCAGGCATTAGTCACAGCTTTGGGAACATCTTCCAGGTATAACACAATATTTTAAAGCTGTATCTTTTTTTTAGTATTACTGGTTTAAGAAACAATTTTGCTTAAGGTTGGGTGAACTCTGTATTCACTTGGACACTGTATTTCAGTTCTGCTGCTCTCCAATAATGACTTGAACTCTGTTTTCTATAAGAAACCCTGAACTGAGATGAAATTAATGTGTTTGGTGATGCAGACTGTATGGCTAGAAATCCTTGTTAGTTTGGTTAGTCTTTGGTGTTTGCTATTCTAAGTTGTTTGTAATGGTTTGATAATGAAGGATAGAGCTGGAAAAGAATATGCATGGCAAAAATGGAGCAGAAAGAAAAGTCCAGAGGGGATTCCTTTTGGCAGCTGATATTTTGTGCCCACATTCCTGATAGCCAGTTATGGATACAGAACCTTCAACAGAAATGCCACTTTTACTCTTTGCATAGTTATGTCATGTGAATTTAAAAAACTGTTTGCATATATGACAGAAGGAAACATTATAATAAAGTGTACATTTCTATACCACATTACTTTTCATAAAACAGCTGCAATTTTAATAGATTTTAAAAATGTGTCGTAAAGATAGGAGGTTTCAGTCAGATATTCTGTGATGCTAAATTCGAGTCCTTGGTGTTTGAGATTATTTGAAGTAAAAGCCTAGGCTGATGCCAGACAGAATACTGTACTGCAAGTGGATTTAAAAACCATTTAAAATTCAACTGTAAGATAACTGTCATCAAAGATACTTTTCTAACACAATCTTCCACAACCCCTCTTTATTTTTAGTCAGTATTTTATTAATATTGATAGAGTTTTCAAAGACTAGGAAGTCTGTTAAGTATTTAACATCTAAGGTTTCCCTGGGATCAAGTAACCTTTATTGCTGTGCCTTGAAAACCTCTTTGCTTTGGTGTGATCAGATGTAGAAATACAGACCTGGCTCAGGCAGAGTTAACTTTCTTCATAGCAGCTCACATAGTGCCACATTTTAGATTTTTGGCCAAAACAACATTAATCACATGCTGACATTTTAGCTGTTGCTAAGCATTTGCAGGGCATCAGGACCTTCTCTGACTCTCACTCTGCCCCCTTATTCTCAACCCCTCCATTTTCTTGTTCTTACTGTTCTTTTCAGTTTTGTCTATCCCATCAAGGTGTGGAGGCAAATGAGTGGCTGTGTGATGCTTAGCTACCTACTGGTGTTAGCGCACAGGTGGGAAAATAATGCAACCATCAATCAAAATGCCCTTTGCAGGGGAGCCCACAGAAAAAAACAAGAGAAAACAAGCTTTTTACTGAAGGTTTGAATAGTCCAGTTGGTAAACCTTCAAGAAAACAATGCTTAAGGAATCACAGCTCCATGACTTAAAACTGAGAAGCAAGAATTTTAAATAGATTCCTGTGCCTCTCAAAAGAACCTTGTGGCAAAACACTGAATTTAGACACTTTCAGACTAGGGATTGCATAGAGAATGGAAGTAATTAACAGTTGGAAAGAGTTTTGAAGGGCATTAGGAGAACCTTCACCATTAGAAATGCTTAAATCCGGTATTTGCATTAGAAAA
This sequence comes from Phainopepla nitens, assembly GCA_013400175.1. Classification (NCBI taxonomy): domain Eukaryota; kingdom Metazoa; phylum Chordata; class Aves; order Passeriformes; family Bombycillidae; genus Phainopepla; species Phainopepla nitens. The sequence continues at coordinate 6,844 of VXBQ01010456.1, read as the reverse complement.
ACCCAAAAAACTGTTCTGGTAGATCACATAAAAACTAAGACAGAGCTGTCTCTCTTGTCTTTATAACATGACACTCTTCTCTTACCCTCTTTGCTGAATTGATATAATATCTTTTTTCTTTTTCTTTCAGTTCTGCAACACTACCTGTTACATTTAAGTGCCTAGAAGAAATAAATGGAGTGGACAAACGAGTTACAAGATTTGTACTCCCAGTTGGTGCTACAATTAATATGGATGGAACTGCTTTATATGAGGCTTTGGCTGCAATTTTCATTGCACAAGTCAACAACTTTGATCTAAACTTTGGACAGATTATCACAATCAGGTATGGAAATCACTGTTACTTACATTTAATAAAAGTCCATTTGTGACTGGTTTAAGTGAGAGTAAACAAAAGCATCTAGAGCTAAGAGCATCTACTGTATCAGATTATCTGTAATTTACATCTTCTTCACAAAAAAAGAACCCACAGCACATATTCTCATTCAGGTAAACTTTTAACAATACTGTAACATGTCACACCCATTACTGCACTTCATAAAGACAACAAGGACGAGATTTAATTTGTTTCAAATTTTTCTTTCTTAAGAACTCATGCAGCTGTTGGGGCCTACAGACTTATAATGAGTACCAGGTAGTTTATAATGCTTGTACAAAGCTGGAGCATAAAGTCATCACAATGTTATTGCTAGAAGAGGTAGTGTTTTCCTGGTTTGAGGATACAATCAGGGTAAGCTGTGTAAGGAACAGTAATGCAATTTTATTGCATCAGCTGACAGAAGTGCTGAACATAGGTTATGTCTTCAAGCACATAATCCTTCTTGTTTGAAATACAACAGCAAACAACCCACTACCTAGCATTCAACAGTAACTGCTCTGCTTTAATTTCATTATGTTTATCACAATTTAGGGAAAAAGGATGATGGGTACTTGTGCAGAAGAAACGAATGTCAGCAAGGGGGCAGGTGGGCATTGAGGGACAAAGACACATATCTATCACACAGGAACACTGGAAGTTCAGATAAGTGCTTCATAAAACCCACCAGTTTCTTTCAACATTCATTAAGCTAAGGCAAAACTCTGCCTTCGCACTCCAAGGCAATTGTTTCACATTCATTAGTACTAGAGCTGCTCCCTGGAAAACCACCTGAGAAGACAAATTTTCCCTAAACTAGGTGTGAACAAGCATATTTCTATGAAGTTGCTAGACTGTATGACTCAGGGTTTCTGGCAGCTTTCTGTTTTCTGATGGCAGAACACCAACTGCTGGAGGACAGAGACTTCACCTGGCATGAAAGTATAGTGAGATTGACAGAGAGCAAAAGTTCTTGTGTTAGATGTGCCAGGACAGAGCTACCTCCTCCTCTTTTGACATGTTTGAGCTTGTGGAGAGATTTTTTTCAATGGGTGGGGACATGTAACTATAATGTTTTTTTTCTGGCCCTTGGCATCTAGTAGGGAATTTATCACCTAACAAAATTATGTTTCAAAGTTTCTGGTTAGAGGTTTAGTGAAACACTTTGGATCAAGGGTCATAGTCCCCTGCAGCTATAGGATGCTCAAATAAGAGACTAGGCTCATCTTTTCATTTACTACTGAGCAAATGCCTTCTTGCTTTATATGTGGTTTTAAAGTTTGACAGACGATAAAGAGAGTTTTTATTACAGTTTAATTACAGAAATTAATTAATTGCTCTTGCCATCTCTTTGCACAGCATCACTGCTACAGCTGCCAGTATTGGGGCTGCAGGCATTCCTCAAGCTGGACTGGTCACCATGGTCATTGTGCTCACATCAGTAGGTTTGCCTACAGATGATATCACTCTCATCATTGCAGTGGATTGGTTCTTGTAAGTATTGGAGCTGTTAATGGCTTAGACCCTATTTAGAAGTGAGATAGCCATGGACTTTGTGGCTACATGACAATGTTTTGCTCTGGAAGGCAGTTGGAAACAAGTGTTAAAAAGAGTCACTATTTCCTGCTAGTAAGGTATTTTCTTAGAGTATTTTCTTAGATGGTGAGGAGTGTTGCTTAATTATGGTTCCTTTTGCATGCAAAAGTTTACATAGAAACCTGTGTTGTTAAGATACTAAGAAAACTTTCAGATACACTGTAATTAAATAAGTGAAGGATTGCTTTAGTCTTTTATTTTTTGTAGGATGACAATGAAAACTTTTCAGTCAATCAGACTCAGCACTGGATCAGATCCAACCAATTCATTGCAGCCTTTCTGACTGTCTAATCTAGGAAAAGTTCATCTATCTACCCCATGAACGCAGGAAAAAAAAAATTGTGTAACTGCCGCCACAAATTATTGCCCCTCAGTTCTTCCATTCATCTATGTGTAGGAGATGACAGACACCTTTAGATATATATATGTATTCCCTTGGGTCCACAAAATGAAGATTTTTTTCCAACCCCTATTTCATCCAACACCTATGATTTAGCTTTTCTGGGAACTTTTACCCTTCTCAAGTGATCCCTGAAAATAGTTGCCTGTGCTGTGTTATCAGAACATAATGTCTTCAAATGGTTATCTAAGCACCTGATGTAGATGGATGCTTACCTACTGACACTGCCAGTCACTCCTTGTCAAGCTGCCTTCTGCATCTGCTGGGCAGAGCCCTCTGAGAGGGATGAATTTTCATAGTTTAATTTGAGACATTCCTGCACAATTCTGCCAGAAATACACATCATATATTATGGTCAGGAGACAAACAAACCTAACAAGCTAAATTCTTGCTGGCTTACACATTCAGAGGATATAAAACGAAACTCTTGATACCCAAGAGTATCAAAATGCCTCCAGGAAGCCATATGCTCCCTTTGCCACCTCATCCACATGACTGTTTCTTGTTGCGAAGCTGCTAAGAGTACTAACGCACTTTGTGACTCCATATCCCACTATATTTGTTTATTTCTGTGGAGAAAGTCATGGCATTAACAGTTCGGATACGCAAACGTATATAAAACAGGGGACTCATCTAGTAGCTACTTGAGGGCCCTTTTGGCAGCTAGTCTGCTTTCTTCCCTGAGCAAGGGATGAAAGTAACTCACTACTTTTTCCCCAGGGATCGTCTCCGTACCACTACCAACGTCTTGGGAGACTCCATTGGAGCAGGCATTGTTGAACATTTATCACGGCACGAGCTGAAGAACAGGGATGCTGAGATGGGTAATTCTGTGATAGAGGAGAATGAAATGAAGAAACCATACCAGCTGATCTCACAAGAAAATGAGAATGAGAAACCAATAGATAGTGAAACCAAGATGTAGGCTAGAGAAAGCGTGAGTTCAACCTACAAGTGTGGGAAGACACACACTTTTTCTGGCGATTTATATCTTGAATTCACCAACTTCATCTATTCCTTGATTTCTCCCTTTATGCTCGCACTGGAAAGAATTAATGAAAATATATTCCAAACTAGCAGCGATCATGGTATATGTTGGCTTCCCACTTAAAAAAAAATTAACAGGCAACAACACTGGTCCTGCTAGACATATGCTAACTGGGGATAAAAAAAGAGATTGTGTATATGTTACTCAGTCCTGTGAATCTTTTTTTTCTTTTAATTTTTTTTTATGAACTGGAAAGTAAAAACAGATAACAGAGCCTGAAAATTGTTTTATTTTTTTAAATACCTTTTGCAAAATTCCTAACATCTATAAACACACAGTCAACACTTCTAACTTGATAACTGCATCCAGCTAAGTAAATTAACAGGACTTTTGCTGTTTTATCTGAATTTTTTTTCTCTAGTGTTATATTATTGTTCAAATACTAGCAGGAAAATAAAAAGCAGGAGATTAATTGAGGGGATAAAAAGGGGGAAGATATATAAATAAAGAAAAGAAAATACCCCCAAATCAGCACTTTTACCAGCTGAGATGAAATATTTCTGAGAAAGTTATTTTATCTAGACAGTTTTTTAAATTAGATTCAGCTGATCTTTATAAAAAATTTAGCCTAGTTGGCTCCCACTGACTCGCAAACATTTACAGATGCATATTTGTATTCCAATCTGGATTTGCTACCATAATTTCAACATCACAACCCAGTTAAACAATCTGTGTGTGTGTTTGCAGGAGCAAGGCCCTGTTCTGGGACAGAAAATGTGTCTTCATCTCTGTTTGGATAAAAAAATTTGCACGCTCTGGATGCACTAATGAGCTACTTAATAAGCAATTATAAGAAGGCAATGCCAGCCTTCAACAGAAAGTGCAGAGGGTGAGATGTTCAGATCCTAAATGGGCTGCATTCTGAATCTGAATCCCTGAGACCAGCAAAGGTTTTCTGATTGGAAACTTCCCAAATTCTTGATCCACTAATAAATTATAGAGGTATGAACTGGATTTACATTTTGCAATCTGGACAAGGCTCCCTATCTTAATGTAAAATTTTTCATGCCTAGAGAGTTTACCAGTACCATCTGAAAAAGAAGATAAAAGCCTTTAGAAAATAAAATTAATGGGTGCTTTTGTATTTTTATTAGGAAAATATATGCAAATTGAAAAATAATAAATACTATAATATATGTTGAAATTTTAATTAGAAAGTATTTTTAAAATTAAATATTGTAGGTAATTTTCAGGGAATAGATAAGGAAAGAATGAAAAAAGGGAAACAATGCACTTGCAATACAGTGGCTTTTTTGTTCAAAAGTTTTCCTGAAGAAGTCCTTTTCTAGATACACAAATTATGTACTTTTTCCTTTTTGCCTTGTATTATTAGAGAGGTTAAACCAGAAAGTTTTAGAATGCAGATGCAATTGGGAGAAAGAAAAAATATAAATGCACAGGCATACTAATGTTCAATGATCTGTTTTATTAAAATATTCAGTTTTCTTCTTTATTCCTACCCTTGCTAAAATAATTCTGATGACAGAAATAAAAGATCTCTTTACACTGTCCCATTGTCCCATTGAAAAAACATTCAATATGTTGCATCTGTCACTTAAAGTCCATAAACAGGATGTACAAGTAACTGTAGTGAAAATGTCAGCATGCTGGTCAAATACAAACCTTTTCCCAGGCAATATCGGTTTTTTGGGACTGAAAATTCCTGTCAATCTTCTCCAGTTGAGTAATTAAAAAAATATAAGCAAGAACTCTCAAGTGAATGAAGTGAGCAGGGTTTAATATAGGTTCCTGAGCATCAAACCAAGAAAGCTCTAAATGAATCTCTAAATGAAAGAAAGAAAAAAAATATGGGTTGTTTTTTTTCATTCTTGGTTTTTTTTTCCTTTTTTTGCTAACAGAATGCAAATCTAGGATACGGACAGGCATTTTCTGATATATAATTAGAGATATTTTTATATAGATACTGTATTCAGAATGTGTGTATAAACATTAACTGTAGAATTTATGGCATAACATTTTAAATTTTTGTTAAGATTTCGTTTGGAAATACATTGCAAAGACAATGTAAAAGGCTGTCTTTCTATGACATCAGCTGAGAAAAATGAATTGTGTCACAAAGAATGTGATCTTTTTTTATACTAACTTTGTTTCTTATGGAAATCAGGCATTATAGAAAGATTCCCTTCCCCATCCCTCACCGGTTCTGCATTGGTATGCACCCAGAGTGGATTGAGAAACATTACTTTGTAGATGTATTTTCAATAAAAATAGTTTTACACTACTGCTCTTATTGTGATTTAGATTTCTTTCAAAGGCTCTGTAATACAAGCTTCGCACAAACTCAGAGATGAGGAACTCATAGTAGAACCCATAGTATGGGATTTCGGGAATTACACGCCATTTTGTACAGCAGGGCTTTGATCAGGGCTTCCTCACTACAAATACTTGCTTAGTTTTGTGATCAAAAATAAAGAAGGGTGGGAGGCAGGGACATTAAGAATTAAAGGAACCAGTTCCTTTACCAGTTTTACCCTACTAAAATTCATTCAAATTCAAGTATATAATACATATTAATATCTGCAAAATCTAAAAAAAAAAAAAAATAATTACATTTTCAGTGATTCAGCTACTGCAAAGTTGCCAGTTCATTTTGAAAGCATAATTAGATGATCTAAAACCCAAATTCACCCTTGTAACATTACAGTCTTCTTAGATAATCCCCTGTTAGGTCCATGAAAGCAGTTTATCATGCTGAGTTCATTTGGCAAAAACTTCAGCTGGCAGTTATCACCTAATGGAAGTGAATATCTCATCAGAGGTACTAGAAAGGTATAAAAGATACAAGCTGAATCACTTGTATCTGGGAAGTTGTATTGTTTGGAGCAAATGGAGACAACAGGGAGAAGCCCTGCCCTCCTGAACATGCATCCAAACAATGACCTCTATGAATATGCCCGTGGTGTTTTAAGTGTAAACAAATTTTGTGAAAAAAATCAAAGAAAAAAGTTCAGAGAAGGCATGGTGTTACAGAGCACATGAGCATAACTTTTCACCATTTTATTTCTAATTATCTGAATGTTTATTCACCCAATCCAGGTAAGTATCTTTGTGTCTCTGGAAGTACTATCATGATGGGAAGAGTGTAAAGAAAGAGGGCTAGTGTATCACAGAATCATTTAGGTTGGAAAATACCTCCAAGATCATTGAGTCCAGCCTTAGACTAACCAACATTTTGTCAACTAGACCATGGCACTGAGTGCCATGTTCATCCTCTTCCTGAACACCTCCAGGAATGATGACTCCAACACCTCTCTTGGCAGCCTGTTCCAATACCTGACAACCCCTTCTGAGAAGAAATTCTTCCTGATGTCCAATATGAACCTCCCCTGGCTCAGCTTGAGGCCATTTCCTCTCATCCTGTCACTTGTCAGGAGGAGAGACAAAAGCCTGTCTGGCTGCACCCACCTTTCAGGGAGTTGTAGAG
>VXBQ01010455.1:92898-130185 GCA_013400175.1 Phainopepla nitens | reverse complement strand
AAATTGGAAAATGTAAAAAAAAAAAAAAAATAAAATCAGAAACTACTCTTCTGCTCCCAAGAGCAGACCATGAATATGTCTGATCTCCTGCACCTGGAGAAATCACTACTGGAGCAGTGTCAGCATGCATTCATTTTTCTTTGAAATAATTTCTGATCATATAATAAAGAATAGAGTACTTAGTATGAAGTGTTGCTGACAACAGTGGTTTTTAATTTCCTAGTTATTGAAACAAAACAAAACTTGTTTTGCTGATGACTTGTGATTATGTCTACTAGTTCCCCTTCCTTCTGAGTGGGGTGGTTGAGGAGGGAAAACAAAAATTGGTCTTTCCTGTGTTACAGGATGACAGAATGAGGCTCGCTGTCAGCACACCTTCCAGAGTTGTCATCATTGTCTTGTCCACATTACCAATCTGCTCATGTACTGGTGAAGTCTCCTGCTTCAGGCATGAGGACAACAGAAGATTTTCACCCAGTGTATTTATTACACTCTTACCTTAAAAACAAGCTAAGCCATTGAACACTTTTCAGAAGGCTTTGGCATTATTAGTCAAAAAGTAAACCTTCTCACCCAACCTCTGAAATGGCACGTTTCCAGAAGAATGAGATACACATTTAAACTTCAAATTGCAATCGCATGTGTTAAAGGATAAAACAGGAACATACACAGAACTAAGGCTCTCTAAAAAATGTTATGGGAAGATGTTTCTTGAAATTGTGTTCTCACTTTGTGAGATCAGAGCTTATTTTCTCCTCTAAGTCTCTCTCACTGCTTCCATTCACTGTACCAAAAAGAGAATATAACCTTAAATGCAATCTGAATTTCAAAAATGAAATTTTGTTTGTGATGGGTGGATTTTTTGGTTCTTTTTGTTTCTTTGGGGTTTTTAAGTGTCCATACAGAGCTAAAAACAAAAATAAGTGGCCCCAAGCCACCATCTAAAATGTTGGGCACAGTCAAAAGTTAAAAGCAGACACATAATAATGAAGCTTTTCTGGATGCAACAAGCCCTCAAGAGTCAGAAGGGAGGCTGACACATAACAAAACTTACGTGGTATGACTTTCAGACAGTGAATAAAAAGTCCCTAATTAAATGGTATAAAATATATCTATTAATTGACAGTCTTCTAACAGCCTGCTCACCATGATCTAGTACCTGGAAGCCAAAACCAATAAACATATCCCTCCTGCCTTCAGCAACAGGTTTTCCAAAATGGTTTTTTTAGCAAGGCAGGAATGGAATGACATAGCTCACATCACCCTTTCTGCAAGGCACCTCTGTTCTTCTAGTTGGATTACTCTCATATCTAGAATCTGAAGCACAGCAATATGCTTTACCAAAGCACGCTAATACCAGTTTTAAGGGTCTAGTATATGTACAATTCAACAGCCCTCCTCACAGCCCACAGAGAGCTAAACTTTCTCATCCCACAGCAATTCTGCATCTCGTGACCTTGCAGAGGGCAGACAATGTTTCAGTGAAGTCTCATCTTAAAAGTGCTAGAGCAGGCAAGGCCTTCAAGAAAGCTGAAAAAAGGCCCTAAAATTCTGAAGGTTAGGTTTAGAGCTTCTCTGAAAGGGTGTGAGGTAAAGGAGTGCCTCTGAGTTACACATTAAGCTTTTATTTCAGTATTAGATGTGTAGAGTCTCAGGTCTGCTCTGCTCTTACCAAGTACTTACTGAAGCAAAGTAGGAAATACAAACTATTTTTTCTTTAATATAGACTGTTAACTCTCAGAATACATAGAGTTTTTTGATAACATCTTTATATATATGCCTTTCTCATTAGGGCATGTCTAAACTGGACAATAAAGTTATGTGCTTAGTTATCCAGTCAGAGCCAGATAGCTACCAACATAAGAAAGCAATCTTCCCTGCCCCAAACAAAATACCCAAGCTGCAGCTTCACAGGAGACTGGATGAGCAGGTGACCAGCTACTATTCATTACTGTAGCCCCTGTCCCCATCTGTTCTCAACAGATCTCTCACCTCCTCCAAGGCTGAAGAACAGCACCACGAAAGCCAGGGGGCAATCAGAGATTTTCTTCTAAAGCTGCCACTGAGAACTGCTGGACCCTCTCCTGTCAGTGCCAGGATTTCTCTCCTAGCAGAATCATCCTTCCCTGTCTGACTCAGACACAAACTCCATGTCAGATTCTGCAAAACTATTCCTTTTCTAGGACCGCTCCTGCCTCCTCTGCTTAGGAAATCGACTTGCCTTAAGGGATCATTTCACACCTGTGCACCGTGGTCTTTGTAACAGCTGTTTTAGTAAATGATCAGCCACAGCTGGAGGAGCCAAGTAGGTCTTTTCCAGGCTCTTGCCAAGTGCTGCATTCATTTTAGTCATTAGCGGAGGTTTTTGCCATCGTGGATTTTGTGGACCAGAGATTGTGGGGTTTTTCATGTTTCTGGTTGACAAAACTACACTTAATTTGTAAAGGCAAAACTCAGCTGAGACATTGGCTCAGTTTTTCTCCCGACCCCCAAGTATTCCGTGATAAGGAGGATTTCAGGCATTTGTACTTCCTTCTTCCTTCCCATACCACTGTGTGCTCGTTCTGTGTCTGTGCCACCACGCTCTGCTTTTGCCAGTTCCTCGCTGTGATTTTTTTTTTTCCCCCTCCTGTGCTGGCTAATTTTTAACCTGGATCAGTTTCCTGATCTGGTTCATAGGGCAGCCCTACAAAAGACGCGTTAATGCAACTGAAAGAGCTGACAGGAGTAGAAATAAGTGACCAGAAGAGGAAATGCTTCAAAACAACATTGTTGCCAAATGCTTTGTCATGTAGAAAAGTCTCCAGGCTTCCTTTTATTGAAGAAGAATTGGCCATTGCTAAAATGCACACCCCGCTTGCTGTAATCAAAGTCTCATGCTTGTAGCAGGAAGATTACTGCTCTTAGAGCAGAGACCACCCCTTCGTTTTTCACGTGTGTGCATGTTTGACATAATGCTGAAGCCTCCACAAACAGAATGATTCATAATTTGAATACAGGGTACCGATGCTTAAATAGCTAAAAAAAAGTCCCTAAACTTCTGAAGGTTAAAGCTTCTCTGAAAGGGTGGGAAGTAAAAGAGTGCCTCTGAGTTACACATTCTGCATTAGTACCTTGCTGAAGTGCTTGTAAAGTAGTAACATTATTCACTCAGACTGTAGCTGTTATGAATCACAGCTACTCAGCTGTGATGATGTTTCAGCAACAGCCAAAATATTGCTGGCTCTGATCTGTGAAACCAAACAACAAAGAAGTCAGATAAAAAAAAGTCAGACTTAAAATACCAATTAGTCTCCTCATATGCAATTTCCTACTTTACTGATCCAAAGCAGAGCTGTACATAGCATACTGATTACTGCCATATATTCCAGCCAGCAGCTATGATGTGCAAAGGTCCACAGCAGAACTGAATTAACTTTAGCAAAGTTATTCCTGATATAGACAAGCATCAGAGGATGAAATATCCATGGAGAAAAATTTGCAGAGTGACCTATATAGTTTGCCATTGGAAGCATTACATACCTCAGGCTCCCTGTGGTGACCTAAGACAGAGTAATTCACCTGGGGTAGGCCAGAATTCAGATATGCAGTGTGTGACTATGGCCTGGTGCTGGTGTGTGTGAGAGATAACTCTGTCATTCCTTTGGGAGTGTGTGTGTTTGTGTAGCCTCAGCTTCCCTGGCACAGCTGGCAGAGTGGGAGCACACAGGCTGCTGCCACCAAGCAGAGATGTGCTGTGATGTATTTTACTCTGTGGTTTTTCCCTCAGCCACATGCTCACACGTCTGCTAAAAGTGCTTTTGTGCAAGGCAGGTTTGTTCCACTTCAGATGCTCACTGCTTCCCACTTAATACTTCTGTTCCTTTGTGCCCAGGTGAGTGGCCTTGCAATCAGCTACAGCTTCTAGGTTGCTGAAATGCTGAGAATTTCATAGAGCTGATTGAAGGGCAAGGAGCCTACAGGTTTCATGGAAACACCATAGGTGTGCCCTACACTTTGCAGCCTGTTCTGGGGTGATCCTATGTCCCCTCTGGGACCCAGCCTCAGAGGCATCAGACAGACAAGCAGAACTTTTTCTTTTTCTTTTTTTTTTTTCTAACCCTTGATGAGTCCTAGGATGCTTGTTTTTCACAGGACTGGGTGGAATTTGCAGAAAACAACTCCAGTTCAGTTTTGGCAGACCTTAGTCTTCCCAGTGAGGAACAGTGAACATAAACTCAGATGGAACCAAGCTATGGCTTATCAGTAGTTAATGTGGAGTTCTCATTCTGAGGCAAATTATCTAATTGCAAAGCTGCACTAGTGTGAGAACTGCTGGGCAGCTGGAGTCCCTGGCTGTAAGAGGAGGGAAAACAGTAGGAATGAACCAGCCCAGCTCATCCTGTAGTGGAGCTATAGGACCCTAGGCATTTATTGTCATTCCTAACCTGTGACCCGTTTCCAGAGCTCCTCTCTGCTCCAGTCTTCATGGTGATTGATACATAACCTGCAGTCTTTGGCATACCAAGATTTTGACAGCTGCAAACATGTTTAAAAATGGGAAGCGGCACTTACAGACTGGAACTCACATTTTCCCTCAGCTGCTTGTTACTCCCTGCCTTGCTGCTTTGGATGAAAGGGAGTTTTTCCATCTTAAGCATCATTTTCCCCTACAGGTCTTCCTAGATTTGCACTGTGGCCTACTGCCATCAGCCATCTCATTTCTCCCACCGAGGCTCTGGGCAGATCAGTGATCAGTGTGGCTGTGTCTCTGTTGAAAGAAAATATTTCTACTGAGGCATCCCATCTCATCTGCAATACCTGCACTATTTTATGGTATGAGCAGAACACCTGCTGAGCAGAAAACAGAACTCCCAGTTTAGAGAGTTTTCAGACAGCTGCATTTTTGCTGCAGAGACTGAGCCATGCCCAGCCCCATCTGTTCAGATGCAGACACTGTTGAAGTTACAGGGTGAGGAGGCAATGCTGCCTTTATTGGATGTGGTCTGTAGGAACAGGGGGTGATTTTTCCCAAGAAGTTCTAGCTGTCACTGCAGCCAGCCCCTGGTAGTCTGTACTTGGAGCTCAGCTGGGCTCAGCTCCCATGGATGTTTTCACTGGCCAGCTGTCAAGGAGGTGCTGATGGGTATTGTGTAATGGGAAGTGAATGAGAGTACCTTCAAAGCCAAAGTGGTGAGGTCTCTATCCACATCATCTGAGTTATGTAAATATATCAGTGGTCAAAGCAAGTCCCTTGCCTTGCTGCCAAAGCCAGATGAAGTTGGTGAATCATGAATTAAAGGGTTAAAGATTTAAAAGCATAGTGAGAGGGATAGAAGGGAATCAAAGGCAAGACAAAGTGATTAATTAATAGCAAATGGAGCTAGTTAAAAGTTAGTTAAAGCTAAGATAATTTATCATTTGCTTGACTTGGTTGTATTTGTAGAAGCAAGATAAGAAAAATATCATATTGTGGAGGTGAAGAAACCGTGACAGCAGCTGGGCCTGAAGCCAGCCAGGACCTGGTTAGGGGTTTGGACTGTGCCCAAGGGACAAGATGCCCTGGCAAGGAGAGGGAGAGAGAAGCTTGCCATGACAAAGAAGACCAGTGATCCATTTTGAAACCCACTGACTCATTTCAAGAAGAGAACTGCACAAGTGTAGCCAAACTTTAAATTATTTTAATAGAAAGTGGGGCTAGGCAGGGTCAGATAATGAATATGCACAGGCGTGTTGGGTACCTTTGTGAATTTGTAGTTTTTGGAAATAAATGGAGAGCTGAGGCTTTGTGAACTGGGCACGCTCTTTTGGGACATCAGTCCCTGTGAGGCCCCAGTGCTGTTAATAAACACACCACTTTCTAACTTTAACTAGTTGCAGAGTTTGTTTCCACGCCTCACTGGGGATGAAGCTGGAGGATGCAGCTCCAACCAAGGGTGCAGAACTAGAAAGACACTTTGTTACAGACCTGACAAAGCAAGATGACCAGCACTAGTGTTTGAACTGTGCAGCTTATTCTCTTGCCATTACCGTAGACTTCTGCTGCAAATGTTCAGGTCCCTCCTGCCCACTTTCAAGATAAAATTCACATCTCTTTCTGAACAGTGTGTCAGGCTATAAAGTGCTATATTGATATCAATAAATTGCAAAAGAATGAAGGGCACACTCAAGGTCAGTCACTCTGCAAATCCTCTAAGTCTGCTGAGGACTTTGAAGGGAGAAGATGTTCTGTTCTGGGTTGGGGAAGCAATGGAGGGACATTTATTCTGCATTCAGCTGGGGCTCTACCATTCCAAGGCAGCCATTTAATGCTGGTTTGGTTTTCCTGTCATCTTAGAGGTACAGTCCTTTATTTAAGTCTTCAGATAGCTTGATTTCTTAATGTTTGAAAAGGACTACATATTATTTAAATGGAAGGGGATAGGAAAGAGCAAAGTGATATCCTAGAATAGGATGGCCATAGGTTTTTTGCATGACTTGAAAATATCATGTCCCCTGAAGTATATCTTTGTAGCTCCTAGGTGGAGCTGCTACATGTGGCTGACTTGAATCCAAACATTCAGACTCAAGTACAAAATGTAACCAGCCTGAATTACCACTGATTTTATCAAATATGTTGTTATTGCCACATGAATGTGAAAAAGAATCTCTCTCTTAGGCAGACAATTTTTATAAATTTTTTTTTTGGTTTTGTTTTGTTTTGTTTAGGAGAATCCAGACATAATGGGGGGAGGAGACTTATATCAGGAAGGCAGCTATAAGGAAATCTGATCATGGCTGCACTGTGAATGTTTCTTTTCCAAGCTGAAAGTAAAAGAGGTAGCCACAAGAGGGAGGCAGAACTCCTATGGCAGTATAGTAACCACAGCAAAACCAAATCAAGATAAATACACTTTCAGATTTTCCTTCTTTGAGCTAAAATGGTCCAGTAGCCCTTGCATTGAGAACAGTGATTGTTGGCTGTAATTCTTATGAATGTAGATTCAGTGCATGGTAAATACTAAACAATTAATATAAGCTGAAAATTAGTAACTAATACATCATTTTCTTAAACCTAACATTTAGGTAAGAAACTACTTCAGGAGAGATTGAAACTGATTGTCATGTGCTTTTTTGTAGATGGGAAGGAAAACTGCCCCCATTATTCAAAGGCATATAGTTGTATTTGTGCCAGGCTCTAATACAGAAAGATCATTTTGTTTCTGGAATACTTCTTATGACAATTTGCTTCTTAGAAAATACATCACAGGGATGTATTTAAGCTGTTCCATTTCCATAGCACCTCAACAAACAGATAAGGAACTAGCCTCAAATGGTATTATTTATCCTTTTAAGTACTTCCACTGGGCAACAGGCCTTCTAGATTCAGTGAGCTCAAAAGAGAAAGCAATTTGGATGGAGAGAGAGGATAGGTCTGGTGTCTAATTCCTGCTCCAAGAACTATTTCCATAATATACTCAACAGAGTTTCACAAACTGCAGTCAAGGAGTGACAGAGCTGGTCAGTACTCTAAACCCTCGAAGTCTTCAATCCTTCTTTTCAGTCTCTGTCTCCATCTCTGTACTAACCCTCTAGGTAGCCTCAAGCAAGGAGGAGAAAGGGATCCCAAACCCCTTCACCTCCCAGGTGCACAGCTGTACAGTACACATGCTCATTGTGAGCACAGCAGCAGGCTGGAATCCTCAAGAGAGGGAGAGTAGGGGAATACCTGGCTTCAAAACCCAAGCTGGACTTGGCTGTTTGGAACTCTGGTAGTTTGGGGCACATGCAGGAACAGTTGGTGTTTGAAGACATCTTTCATGCAAATTTATGAGAGTTTCTGGGAATTTTGTACTTCCAGAATGAGGCAGCAGCTGCATGGGGGTTGACCAGACAGGATTAGTGGGCTTGGCTGCCCAGACTTGGACTGAGCCACAGGGGCTTACTCGGGGCAGTGGGGAGTTGCTGTGTCCTTCAGGAGTGTCCAGAAAATAAAAAGGTCAAACCTTTTTGTCAAATTGTTCTTTCCATCAATGCGTAATTGCATCCCTACACAACACACAGAAATGCTTTCGTTTCTTATAGACAATTAAGTTAAACATTATCCTGTTACAGCATTTTTTGTTGGAGGTATTTGAAGTGTTTTATGGATGTAAATTTAAACTGAATATGTGCATGACTGTGCAGACAGGTGAGGATACTTGGGTGAAAAGGCTAGCCAACAGCACTGAAAAATTAATCTGCCTGTTGTCCATTTCTCAGCTAAACATGGAATCAGCTGAGGTAGTCAACTCTTACACCCAATTTTGAGATCCAGCTGGTTTACAACGGGCCAAATTCTGCATGGGGTTCACGGTCTTGGAAACCAGTGAGACTTGTGATTCATTTGGGCTGCTCAGGGCAGCAGGTCAGGAGTCCAGGCAAGAACCTGGCAGTGACCACTAGAGAGCAACAGTCCCTTCACTTCTGAGAGCCCACGAGGTGTGAGCAGCTAAGTGCCTTGTTCTCCCAGTCCGTGGTTCACTTCTCCAGGTAGGAGCCACAGCACAGACCCCAGCTTACCAAGCAGAAATGTCAGTCAACTCACAATTTCATCATGCTGTGTCTGCTGGCCCTGAACAATCTGAGAGCTGATTTTGACAATGTGGTTCAGATCCAGATCTAATTCTATTTGTTCAAAAGCCTTCCAGTCTTTCATAATATTGATATTAATTTTTACAGTATTTGTTCATTTGTTCCCAAGATCAGTATTTATAGACTGGGACTCTCCAAGTCACATTTTTTTTGCATAGTTCCTGACTTGTCACAGGACTTCATGAGGTATTAGCACACTTTTTTCTCTGCTGAGATTGTAACTTCAACATATCCCATTCTGCCACCAGCACTCCCCTGGGTGTTCCCCTTGCACCTTCACTTCTGACAGCCACAGCAAAGGGTACCTGTAAGTTGAGGGGAAAAAAAAAATCAAACAAACCTGCTGACTGCTGCAGGGAGAAACAAGGTTTGGATAAAAGGGAGATGGGCACAGGGGATGCCATAGCAGTTGAACTCTTAATCTCAGTTGAAAACTGTCTGCAGTCTTGCTTTTGTTTTGGTTGACCTGAAGTCAGAACTCTGCTACTCTGCCTGCATCTGTCACTGACACGAGGTTTTCCTACTTCATTCCCTTTCAAGCTGAGTACTCTCTGAATTAGTACAATTGCTGAACTGGCCATGCCCTAACAGATTTGTTTGCTTCCACAGAGGAGCTGAGCTCTCCTCTTTCGGTCCTGCATCAGGAAAACCTTTACTAAAGAAGCTCCCAGTTTGAGGAGTTCCTTTCAGCTGTATTCAGCCTGTATTCAGCCTTTTCCTTCAGAAGCTCTTTAGGCTGAGCTGGCTGCTCCCAGTTTACCTACAGCCCCTGGGCAGTAACAACTGGGAGGCTGCAGAAGGCTCCCAGCCAGGGAAGGAGCAGAGCTCCTGAGCCCAGCATGTGTCTGCCACTTGTGGAAGTTACCCCAGTGCTACTGAAGGCACTGCTCCAGTCACCCTGTCCATCAGGCTTTGCTGTCCCATTATTCAGAGCTGAGAAACACACCTTTCATAGCTAATGTATAAAATACTATTCCAATTACTTTTTTATATACAGTAGTTGCTATTGTGACCAAAAGGACAAGAGGTTTCTTTCTGGGACTGGTGCACTTCATGTTTCAGACACGTCTGCTGTGACCCACATCTGCACCTAAGCTGAAACAGTGGGCTGCTCCTCCATCTTTTGCTTCATCTCCAGCTGACCTTCAGCACTTCTTGTCTTAAAAATTTACAACCTATCTGGACTACTCAGGGTGGGCAATCTTGGCAACTAAGAGCACTGAAAGAAAACTTTTTTTCCTCTCTGGACTGTGCTATCTCACTCTAGTGATGTCTTTTGTTTGGGTACACACTGGCTACACTCTGACTTCCCCATCTCTTGCAGGGTGCTATTTTGGCTTATTTCTAAGGACTATTGCCAAGGAACTTTGACCTCCTTGATTTTTTTTCCTCTTTCTTTTTAAAAACATTATGCAAATTAATAAAATCCTACCCTCCCAATTCTATATGTTCATTTCCAAAAGTCACTGAGTATCTCAATTGTAGTAAAAACCTGTTAGTACTAACAGCCTCTGAATCTTAACTTTCCTTGTTTCTACTGGATGATCTGATTTAGTCTTAAATAACAAATATGAGGCATTGTACCTTGTGTACCTCCATTTTCTGATACTCAGAAATGGCTGACTTACTGTCAGTTGTACTGAGCTCAGAGCAATACTCTGAACAGCACTTAGGATGAGTATCTGATTTTATTTGGCCAAGGGAAGTGCCCAGCTCTTCAGTCTGATACAAGGAATGCTTTTGAGAAAAACAACAGACTGAAGTGGGTCTCAGTGGCTCTGAGAAAAGTGGAAAGATGTATGAAATGACACATGGCTTTCTGAATTTTAAAGAGCACAGAGAATCACAGCAGAGGACTCTATGTACTTCAGGCCTTATACCTTGCAAACAGACATTCTGATCAGAGGAAGACACCACCCTTTCATGTACTCTTGGTTTTAGTGGTCAAAGAAGAGACCGCTGAGCTGAGGCTTCAATCCTCAATTACTTTGTTGCAGGATGGATTTGTTCAAATGCTGGACCATCTTCCAGATTATGTTAGTACTACTCCAACTGTTATGTGGCTCAGGCTCCAGGCCTGTTCCATTTCCTTTGCAGTCTGTTGTTCAATCTGCATGATCAAATGAAGTTACCTCTGTTCTG
Source organism: Phainopepla nitens (assembly GCA_013400175.1). Taxonomy (NCBI): domain Eukaryota; kingdom Metazoa; phylum Chordata; class Aves; order Passeriformes; family Bombycillidae; genus Phainopepla; species Phainopepla nitens. The sequence continues at coordinate 119,451 of VXBQ01010455.1, read as the reverse complement.
TATGTAGTCCCATTACTTCTGATTTATGTTGTCCTTTATGCCATTCAAAATACTCCCCTTCCCCTTCTAAATTCTCTGATTTATTGGAATATACAGCACATATGACTTCAATTTCACAGTGAAAATGTGGACGCTGTTTCATCTTAACATTTATTTAAATTTTCATGTAGTTTAAACAAAACATGACATCCCATTTCAACCCATATAAAGAAATAATATAAACCACTTCTACGAAGTTAGCCAGTGTATAGACTTACTTATTTTACAAAACAAGGTAGGAACACATTACAAAATAACAATTGAACCAATCAATGTCAATAGTGCAAAGAATGAACTGCAAGTATGAAAGAGAGAGAGGGAGTGAAGGCAGGACGGATGGAGGATGGCTGGCTGAATAAAACAGGAACATGAGGAACAGCTGTGCATGTTCTCTCAAAATTTTCTATAGACATGTCATGATGTGGATTTAACAGCAGTGGCAGAAGAGGTGAGTACTTCATAAGAGATCTCTGTGTGCTGCAAATTCTTCAGCTGGTCAGTTCTAGAGATTAATACAGCTATGCACAGAAACTGCTAAGACTCACTGAAAGAAATTTTTCACCATCTGGAACACAGGTGACCTACCAAGGACTTGATCAGTGAGTGCACTGAGGGGCCAAGGAAATTACTGAGGATTTTATGCAAGCAGAAGAGCAAGCACCTCCAGGCTGAACTTTATACACCTTCTCCACTTGCTTTCATGCTCTTTCCATGCAATTGCTCTCTATCTTGGGAGGAGACTGTTCAAGAGGGAGTTTTAGCAGCTACTAAATACTGTGGACAGGTGTTGGACATCCTGTCAAGTAACTGTCAGCCAGCAACCCACCAGAGAAGGAAAATTATTTCTGGAGTGTTTATAATGATACTGCTATATCTGACTCCTTCACAGGATGACTAAATTTAAATCTAAATAAAAGAAAGAAAAACAATAACAGCAGTCAGTTTAAGTATTTCTCAGCTGAATTCACCCATTTTCCTTTTCTAGCAGTGTCCACAATTAATAAATGTAAGAGACATTAACTAAAATAAGCTCAGCTGCCTGGAGATATTGTTCATCTTTACTCCTTGGGATCAAAGACACTTTATGTTTCTAGGCAAAATTTCATACAATACCTCAAGTCTTACCACAGTACAAATATTAAAACCATAATGAGAAAGAGAAAGAAGACTGGAAGTGGTAATTGCTTCAGGGAGTAAATGTATGCTTACCTTGAAGGCACATTTCCTGCACGGAGTGTTTGAGTACTACAAAGCTTTCAAATATACCACAGGACAGTGATTCCATCTTTCTCAAAATAAGTAGTAATCTGAAACTAGTCAGAGAGGTTTTTCTACATGATATAAAAAAAATCATCCCCACTTCAGGCACTGCTTGTATCTAAATAATTTCTGCTACTTTCAAACTCACAAACTTCTCAGATTTTTTTCCCTTCACTCCAATCAACAGTCTGTTCAAATTACTACTATACTCACATGGGTGAAGAGTGTATGTACATAAAGTACATATGTGACAGTGTGTAACACTGAAAAATTGGCACTATATAATGAATAAAAAACAGTGGAGACCTCAGTAAGGGCACTTAGGATCCCAGTGTTCAAATTCTCAATGCTCCTAATGGTGCTGAACTGAAAAAAGAATTCAGTTGAGACACCTGGTGACAACAACAATAGACTTGCTAAAGATTTTGGTTATTAGCACTCTTTTGAAAAATCAAACTACTTACTCCAGTCCTTGGAAATAAGGAAATAAGATCTTTTGTAACTCTGGCTGAAGTATTCATCCTAAACTCTTAAAAATTCAGTGGCAGGTACATCTAAAAACACTCTCCAGAGATGAGAATGGATTAAAATAGCTTTCATAAAAACCAGAACACTTTTCCAGTATTGCCTGTATAAATTCATGATTGGAAGAAATACTCCTGTGTACAACTACAAAAGAAAGATGAGAGTCAGGTTTTTCACTGATTCTGAATTAAAAAAAAAAAAAAAAAATCAGTGATGAAGTAGTAAAGATCCAATATGTTTATCTTTCAGTTACTGGAACAGAGAATGTTCTGTGGCACAAGTATGATAGAGGCTGAACAGTTTAACACTTCAACAGCAATGGAAAAATAGATTCCTTTTATTTTCTCCCCTCTTAAGGTGTACAACATAACTTTGCTAACTTGTATTACTTATTTGTGTTTCCATGAGCTGAGGGGCAGTAGGCAAAAAAAAAATCAGACACTGAGCCCGCAGGTCAGAGCAGAAAATCTCCATTTCTTTCACAAAACATTCTCACATTTCCTCACTAACATCTCAGCACTGCTTCAGCTTGGTTTGTTTTTTTATTTATTTCTCGATGGTGGGATTTCAGAAACTGTACATTAGGAGCTGCAGTGAAAAGCAGGAAGACCACCCAGAAATTCTTTGACTGCCTTTGAACAGGAGTGAATTTTGCAGAGGAGTTGCCATGCAAATCATCACTGCCAGCCCATGCCAGAGGTGAGAATCAGTCACAAATTCAGCCAGTGCTCCCAGATATTTCACAACTATACAAGTTATCATTAATAACAACAGAAATTGTAATCCACTGATCTCAAAATTCTTCATAAAAGTTAATAGCATTCTTCCATTCACAGAGAGATGCTGCAAAGCTCAGAATTAACTGGTGTGCTCCAAGGAGCATCCTGAGCCCAGCACTATCTGCCATGGACTATTTCAGGCTTGTCAGCAAGTCCTGGAAGGACTGAGACTGCACACATTTACAGTGGGGTACCTGTGCAAGTATGTGTCACTCTGGTGATGCAGGCTTGAAATGTAGGTGCATATAAAAAAGGCAGTTATAAGTTCCCTACAATTTATTTTAAATTCTACCACTGCCAGTTTCAGACTCATTGAAACTAATTTCATTATTTATTTGGGATTTTAACATTGTAGTAGTTTTTATAGGAGTCACAGTGAAAGTGGTATATTGAGAATGTATTAATTTTTATATTAAATGTAAAATGAAATAAATTTATAAAAAAGCTTTCATTTTAATTCATTATGGTTTTAAATTACATTGCCAAAGTTTTCCAACTGTGTATTTTATAGTCAGTAGTAACCTTTCAAAAGATAAATGATTTAATAAATTACTTACTTTACATTTAACATTACAAGACAAACTATTACACAAGCCATAGAAACAACTAAAAATGGGTACTTTTAACACTGTTTTCTCTGAAAATATGTGTAAATGAGTGATTTATGTCTTCTGCATTTCTATTTAGAAAAAGGGTTTAAGACTTACTATTACTTCCAGCTAAGTGGGGATAAAAAACCTGCATGATAGAAGCTTGTTAGCTTTTGGAACAAGATTTTGGGGCCCAGTTAATGGGACTAGTATAAGGATACAAGTTACTTACACTGTAGGTTCAAGACAGAATATGAAAATAATATTGTGCTGGACAGACTAACAAGGATTTTCAGGAAAACAAACATTCTTTGTTAAAACAGTTGTGTTCTGACATTTTTTCAATAACCACCCATTTTACCCATCCAAGAAAACATACAAAACCCCCCCAAACCCAAAAGTAACCCCTCATGTTTTTCCCTTGAATATCTTTCTAGGCAGGAATGATCTAATCTTAGCAAAGTCCCTCTGGTATCTCCACTACTGGAACACACATTCCCTACTGCTAGCAGCCACCACCACGTTCAGTCAAAACACCAGAAGGGCTCAGACTAGGAAGTACAAATTTTAAGAAATTGCAGAGGCTTTCTTGTGACTTGTGCAAAGCCTGTGAAAACGTGGACAGTGCCATGTTGTCACCTGAGGGATGAGGCAGGCAGGGCTGAACAGAGCAATAGCTCTGTGCCAGCTCTCCTGTCTGTAGTTCATCTACTTTAACACAGAGACCATTCTCTTTAAGCTGCAGAGTGTGTTCATTCTCCAGAATGATGCTCAGGGTTTTCACTCCGTGGATCATTTCAGAAAGGAGATTTTTATAGCATTTTTCATTTGATCCTCCCTGAATTTTACCTGGCAGTTCAGAAGGAAGCAAGTCGGTCAATGGCCAAACCAAAAGGCATTGAAACAAAATGCTTCATGTGAGAGGGCAAGACTGTGAGACAAAGGTTGTTTTCTGGTGTGGCTGCAATGCTTGCCAGGCCATACTTGAGTGCAGAACCTCAGTGGTGAAAGGCAGGAAAGGCAGGCTTGACTGTACAACTGCACTCACACCATTCCAGCAAAGTCCGTGGATCCCCTCCACACAAACCACTGACCACATTCTTCTCAAAGTACAGATCATCACAAAGAAAAAAAAAATTATACTCTTCAGAGCATTATTTTTAAAGTACTAATCCCTAATTTTTTTCAAAGAAAAATACCCAACCCCTGCAAGTCCTCTCTTCCAGCTCTGTTAATTTGACCACCCTTCTTAAGACTTGCAGACTGATCTTCTTTTACTGTGTAGCACATTCATTGACATTTGCAGTACTTCCTCCCTTCAGATCCTCATTCAAGCTTTTTTTCTGCTCTATTTCAACCTGGTAGAAGAAAAAGAGGAAGAAAATTTGTAATAAGAAAGGAAAACAAAAGATTCACAAATCTTCCTCAGTGGTGGTACTTGTGCTCAGGTGAAGAAACTCTTGGTGAACTGAGAGGGTTGTGGGGAAAAACAGACTGAGGATCAGGGAAGATTGGATTTTATTTACTACAAGGATTTTCAGTCCAATCTAAGCAGTTCTACAATTCAGCAGTGTCATGAAATCATTTCCAGAAGAGACAATGTCATGCAGAGAACTCACATGATTTTATATTCATTACCATTCCCAGCTGTACTCTGAATTCAAACCCAGAACCAAATCTGCAGATCATAGGTGGCTTCCTACATGACAACAGAAAACCAGCCTTAATTATAAACTCTGTGAAGACTGATGTATAAAGCAAAGAGATTTTTTAAATGATCTTGAGTTTGAAGGGACCCATAAGGATCATCAAATCCAACTCCCTGCTTCTTGAAGCAGTGCCTAACACTACCCCAAATATCAGCACACTCCCTGCTGTCCTCAGGCTCAGAGGTGCTTTGGCCTACAGACACCAATTTTTACTGGGACAGGGCCAAGGGGATCTATGTATCTCAGAAAACTCAGGAATAATCCAATGTTTTAATTCTTAAAAGAGATACTTAGGAAGATCAAATCCCATCTCCAGGGAATTAAAAAAACTACTAAAAATATAATTACAATTACCAGTAAAAATATTTGCCACGAGAGTGCTTTCAGAATCTCTTATCATTTCTCTCAAAGAAGGCAAGGTTGGATGCCAATTTCTCTGCTGAGTATTCAGTTAACATACAAGTTTACTGAGTTATTTTGGCAGGTATACACAGAGTGCACTTCCCTATCTACTCCTCTCCTTAGGGCAGGCAGAAGGAAGAACTATTTAAGCAGAGAAATAATGTGATTCTTTTGGCTGCAGCAGGACTCCCAGGGCAGCACTCTCGCTATGAAGAGCAGCAAAGTCCCTGTTCAAACTCTCCATATCAGCTAATCCCCAGGAGCTGGCTGTGTGCACAGGCAACTGTTCTTCCACAGGCAACTGCAAGCAAGTTTATTCCACCTTTGCTGATGGGTTCATGCTTCTTTGCCACAAATCAACAGCGGCACACGGGGAGCTACTGCACACAGCCCGGCACGTGCCAAAGTCCCACCTCTTTTGCCCATGGTATTTTATTCATCTGCCCATACTTTTCAAGACAATGAAGCATGCAAAGTGACCACGGTGGCTGGCACTGCTCAGTTTTACCTTGTAGCTGTAATGTGCTGAGTAGTTGACCCACTTCCTCACGTCGGTCTTGTCCTGGACGCAGAGGGAGCGGACGGCGGCTCTGGACGCAGACGTGGTGGGCATGTCAAATTCCACATCCACGTGGCCCACAAAGCTGGAAGGCACTTCCCGGTCAGAGCCAAGCTCTAGGTGACAGAAAAAGCAGTGAGGATGGCCAGAAGCTGGAAAAAGAGAGAGCGAACAGTCATGAGAGTTGTACCAGGTGAATCAAAACACAACGCCTGGGAGAAAGCAGCATCACGAAGCTGCAGGGAACTGAGAATTTCCCTGGGTGAACTAGTTCATAGCAAGTGTCTTACCTGCTTCAATGAGGCTGAAGTTACTGAAGGATTTAAAAAAATGCAGAAAGGATTGCTAATCACTCTAGTTTGCTTTTAGTAAAGCAAACTAGAAAATATAAGAAGTACATCAAGTACAGTGTTTGTCCTCTTGATTCCCTCAGTGTCTGCCGCATGCTAAGTACATGGTGGCACATCCTTTTGAAATGTTATGAAACTACAGCAAGGAAAGGAGGAATTTGGGAATATTTGGTATTTATTTGAAATCGTTATCCCCCTTTTTAGCAGAAGAAAATGTACTGGATAAGGTTAAGTAACCTTCCCATGTTCAAAAAGCAAATTTGTGCAAAGCTTCAGAGTAATCCTTTATTCCTGACTCGAACCTGTGACAAGGTGGCAAGTCATTAAGGACAGCAAGGAGAGGAGGTAATGTTTAGTTCTGTCACATGTAAACAACCCTTACTATTTCTTCTTCTTTGTTTTGCTGGACAGAGATGTTTAAAAATTAAAGTAGGGACTTCTAGTCAAACTAAGTTGGCTTTTTCTCTGACTGCTGCCAACTCCTTAAAAACTCTTAAATAAGTAACTTAATGTCTCTCCCTCAGTTTCTCTATTTGCAAAATGAGGATGAAGGCCTTCACAGCCACACAGGGCTTTCTGATTGAAAGGATCCTATTATCTATGCATGTGTAAATGAATGGAATCCTTGCCTGCCTTTATGATAGGCTTTAGGATTCCTGAATACATGTTCACTAGGAAAGTTCTTCTCCATACAGGTCAGCAGGGTGTACAGGACAGAGACAAGGAGGGAGAAAGGCAGGCAGAGTAAAGAGAACTGGGTGGGGAAGCCCAGAAGCTCCCACTGGGAAAAGCAGGAATATACCTGCTTAGCCCAAAGTCAGCCTTGTTAAAGCGAAGCCTGAAAAGCAAGATGTGGGATTTTGAAATATGACTTGTCTCAGTAGGATGAAATTAGGCAGTCTTTAGAGGGCTTAGGCATTGCAACATCCCACTTGACCTCTGAAATAGAGCTGGAAAAAAAATTCTACTTGGTTTAAGTCTCAGTAAGAACTACATCTAGGGTCAGTCTCAGATTTCAAAATGGTCTAGCCGAAGTTCCCTCACTGCTGGAAGTTTGTAAACTAATGTGTGTGCAGTAAATCCAGTGAGGCTGTGCAGTTCAGCAGAGACCAGGGATAGGCAGCACCACAGCTGGAGCCAAGTCATGAATGAATGGGTGCAGTATCAAGCAGATATAGAAGCTCAAGTTCTGCAAGCATTAAAATACACCTGCTTTTCATCAGAATTCATTATCCCAAGCGGAGTACTGACCCGTTTGCCCTGGTTCTAGAGCAAGCCAGGATCTCTGTTTGGCAGCCCCCCCTGGCTTTTCACTCATGGACATGCTTTCCCTGGATCAAGAGCTGTGCACAGCAGCCCTTCCTGTGCTCCCACCCACCCCAGGGGCTCTCAGGGACAGCCCTGTGCCCTCCAGCACCGCAGGGCTTTTGCTTCTGGCCACTCCCTGAGCTTGGCTATGGTGGCACAGCCGTGGTGGCAGCACAGCTCAGCATCTGCCACGGGACCCTTGGCTCACACAGCACTGCCCTCTGGTTCTGCATTATGAGGATGCTGTAAACTGGCTCCAAAAATCTGTGCTCAGCACTGGCAATCAACCCCCAGTCTCAGGCTCCCTGTCCATTCATAGCTCTTTCCTCACACTGTACCACTCTCAGCAGACTCCTCCTTGTAATCCTTCCTGCTCATATGCTTTGTTATGCTTTCCTTCTCTGGTTTGCTGTGGGTTGCTCCCTCCTTCAGGCTGCAGAAGGCCAGCAGCCCTGGAGGAGTGGCTCTGTGCTCTGGTGCAGGCCACATGCACAGCTGCAGAGCATTCAGCTTGTGCTGAACACTCCTGAGCTGGCACAGGCTCAGCTGCTTTTGGGGTGATGTGTGTGAAGGTGTCACTGGGAAGTGTTCAGCTGGGCTTGGGCACACTGCATGCCAGGTGCTTTGGAGAGCTGAGCTTTTCAACTCTTCATAATTTCAACTGGACACTTGGTAACACCTCCCCACCACCCAAAATGCATAAAGATTATGGAAGTTGTTAATTTAAACCAGCTCAGTGTGGCAGATAACAAGGCAAACAGATTAAGAAAGCAACTCCTCCACTGAAGCTATTGCAAAATCACCTGGCCCATCAGTGTTCATTACTGTCTTGGGCATGAGGCTCATGAGGCATCACCTCTACAGACTGTTCAACAGGCTCAATCAGAGCTCTACAGACTGTTCAACAGGCTCAGTTAGAGCTACAGACTGTTCAACAGGCTCAGTTAGAGCTACAGACTGTTCAACAGGCTCAGTCAGAGCTCTACAGNAGATAACAAGGCAAACAGATTAAGAAAGCAACTCCTCCACTGAAGCTATTGCAAAATCACCTGGCCCATCAGTGTTCATTACTGTCTTGGGCATGAGGCTCATGAGGCATCACCTCTACAGACTGTTCAACAGGCTCAATCAGAGCTCTACAGACTGTTCAACAGGCTCAGTTAGAGCTACAGACTGTTCAACAGGCTCAATCAGAGCTCTACAGACTGTTCCACAGGCTAAATCAGAGCTCTACAGACTGTTCCACAGGCTCAATCAGACCCACAGACTGTTCCACAGGCTCAATCAGACCCACAGACTGTTCCACAGGCTCAGTCACAGCTCTTTCTCTAATGGACAGGTACCCTTCTTAGTAAAATCAAGAGGAATCAACACACTGTTTTTGTTTTGCACCTCTTGTTTCCTCGAGCTACTATCAGTTTGTTCTGACAATCAAAGATCTGACAATTCATATATATGCAAGTGTAGCAGTGATTGGAGAGAATCTGTTCCAAGTGACTCATGACACTCCAAATGTCCCAACATGTTTGGATTAAAAGATATAATTTACTTCAGAAAATATTCCAGGCAGCATGCCTGGGATCCACAGCCAAACTAGAGAAAAGTTCAAATCCAGATCCAAGGCTCTGCACAGATGTTACTTTCCTACTTCACAGAAAGAGTGTTTTCCCATGATCAAAGACTATTTAGATGTTTCTCTAGTATTTTACTGGTGGATTAAAAAAAAAAAAAAGAACATGTGAGACCCAGCCAAGAGTAACTGGAGCTGTAAATAGCCTGCAAATAGGCATTCTTCATCAACTCTTTTGTTCATATGAATTTCAAATATGAGATGGGTAATAAAATATACCAAGCTGTAAAAATGGACAAATATCTGCTATTTGGATTTCAGCAATGTGCTCAGCAGAATCCAGTCCATATTTTTTCCCTAGGTCAAATCACAGTCAGAATATGCACTGTCCTTCATTTGTCGCATGTTTTTCAATGTTCAGTCACAAGCAGATACTCTGGCTACAAAAAAATACAGACAGTGCTGATAACACCATCTCCTAGAGTCAGAGTGCAAAGGGCCCCATCCCATTAGAAAGCACAGAAAGAAAAATTCAGGTAGGAGTGCAAAGCTGCTGAAATAATTCTTAACCATCTGGGTGCTCAGGATGCCACAAGCTGCACACCAGCAGTGACTCTGGCAGGGACACGCTCTCCTGTGGAGGGCAGGGCTGGGGTCACACAGAGACTGCACCAGTGCACACTGAGGGCATGGACTGAAGCACAGGAGGTCCAGCTGGCCACCTGGAGACCCCTGGGATTGTGTTTGCAAGGGACTGTGTGTCAGAGCACACTCTGCAAACACGTGAAGTTGGGTTATTACAGGACTTGGGGATGGGGCTTGATACAGCCAAACATGCACAAGGCTGGCAGTCAGATCCCACGTGAGTATCACTTGGACAAAAGCATATGTTTTTATAGATCCATCAGGCAAATCTAAGAAGGAGTGGGAATGAATGCTTCTGCGTATCACTTATATAAGTCTTTGTTTGCCATATACTCTGAGAAAGGAGAACCTTGGGATGAAGTACCACCAATAAACAGAAATAGTCCCTGAAGGGCAAGGTCAGATTTAAACTACACTTGGCCTGCCCTGTCATCACTTTAGGATTCCCTCCCTCTCACATACCTCATGTGTCTTGGCCAAGACAGTGCATCCAAGGCTCTTCCTTTCCCTGAAACTGCATCTGATCTGACCAGAGGGATGAGGACACTCTCTTCCTCTCAGGACGTAAACAAATACCAACTGCCCTGCCTTGTGCATGATGACACTGATGGATAGATGCTCTGTGGCAGGGGTCCAACAGCAGCAACAGATCTGTAATGTATTTCCTTCCCCCTGTCACAGTGTATACACAACAAAGTGTCCCAATGGGAAAGAAGGAAACAAGAGGCACAGGTCAGCACCTCCCTCAGAGCAGCAATGGGTGAGGCAGCATCACCTTGCAGGTGGCAGCAGGGACTGGAGTTGTGCCTCTTCTCCTGGTTTGCTACTGGCATGTTCTGTGATTGTGTTAAAGTCTGAGGGTTTTCATTTCCTCAGTTGGGATGTCTGGATGGTACACTGAGATCTCTGGAGAGAAGATGCCACAGAAGGCCCAATTTCAAAGCATCTCATTCCCACAGCTCGTGCAGATGGCATACTGAGATTTTCCTCACAAGTGTGTTATTGCTCATTAACAGCCTGGGCTTAATTTTTCATTGCTGAATTTCTTTCCAGTTTCCAAGCTCTGTCTTCTTACACCTCAGTCTACAGGAAAGCTGGAGCCTTCCCTTTTGCCAGTGATATCCCTCCAGATTTGTAACTGGTGGTGTAAATTTGTAAACCAGTGGTCCTTGGGCTGAAACGTGACCCAAAGGATTTGGACACTTGGATCACTGTTTTGCTGACACTGTAAGTCAAATTCAGGAAAAACATCAGAGTGCCAAATCTGGTACCACAATGAACTTTCCTGCAGGAAACACTGAATACAGAAACCCTCCCAGTCACCCAGATGCATTAATACTGAAAAGTCCATCTCATTTGTAAAAAGCTGTTCTAGAACAGAGAGTTCAAGAAGTAGAATTCACTACAAATTAAAATAAACCTGAGTTGCCCAGCTTTACTGTGCACCATGGATGACAGGCAGCAAACAGAATGACTGGCAGAAATAGCCAAAGGGAACAGCAGCTTGCCTACTTTATTTTAATGTTTAATTATGACCATGTTACTAGAAATACAAAGACTTGGGATAGAAGTACAAATGGGTTTCATGTTGGTATTCTGTCTTCAAGTTTAAGCTGTAATTCCCTGTCTTCACTAATTACAGAAACATAGCCACAAAATGGTATTTGGAAATTGCTTTTTTTTTTAAATGGTTGAGCAATGTCTTCTGTTCCCTTACAATCCCCCTTTCAGATAATTCAGAGGCATTAATTGTGGCATATGCATTGAAATATATAGCACTGGCCCAATATGCTTGGCAATGCATGGAAAATGCATGGAAAATGCATGGAAAAGATACTCCATGTGCTGGAGCTACAGCAATTTATCTGATCCTGTCATTCAGTCCCATAGCAGAGAATCTTGCTTTTGCAAGTTATGTGAAAAAGCCCTGCTTCCAATAACAGTATTGAGCACACAGATGTTTGATGCCTAGGTTTCATAACCAGAGAATCACAGAACCATTTACTGGAAAATATCTTTAAGATCATCAAGTCCAACCATTAGCCTTGCACAAATCTAGTCTACCACTAAACCCTACTTCCCTAATTACCATTCTTTTAAATACCTCCAAGCAGAGATAGAACACACACTTTTGCATCTAGAAAACCGAAAATTGTTTTTATAATTAGCTATATTTGTCATACACATAAAACTATTACAATGAAGGGTCAGAAAAAAATACTTCCTGCAACTAACTTATGCCCTTTGGTATGCTACAGAGGATGATGCATCTCTCACCATTTAAACTCAGTATTTCCTATCTTTCACAGTACAGAACCAGTTTTAGTTTACTCCTGCAGAGATGGTATGTGCCACTCACCTGAGTTTTTGTCAGGCAGTCGGTTTATCCTCCACACGATGGAATTAAAGGCATGCTCGTATTTGGCAGTTCCCAGAGTTACTCTCATTACTGGCTCAGAACCAGACAGACTGGTTGATCCAAAAGTGGCTCCCTTGTTCACCTTGGCTTTCAGGGATTTCTCCCCCAGGACACCGTCCCTGCGGAAGTTCTTCACCCACTCCCGGGGCACGGGGTAGCGGATCATCACGTTTTCACAGGGGACCTGACTTAAAGGGTCATGGTTGGAAGAGAACCCCGTGGACATCATCAGCCAGCTCTGCACCTCCACCTCAGCACCATTGATGCTGGCAGCTGTCCTCAGAGTAAAAGGCAAAGTTTTCTCAGCGAAGACAGTCCTGAATCTCATCAGTTCAAAGCGACAGGCATCCAGGGGGTTGAAGAGGATAATACGGGAGTTATGAAACATATCCTCGTCCACACACGAGTGGAACCGGCAGCTGTGTAATTTAATCCACTTAGTGGTAGTAGTGGGCATAATATCCTGCCTTGCAACAATTTCATTCCCTTTGATCAGGACATCATTAAGGCCCAGTCTGCATTCTGCCAGACCAGAAAGGAAGCTGAGAACATAGATATGAGTCAGCACACTGTGCTGGAGAATCACACCGTCTCCCTTGGCCAAGATGCCATGAAACTCATCCCTGACATCCACAGTGATTTCTTCTTCTTGATAATTCAGTCCCACCGTGCTCAGATCTGTTGACGAAGCTGGCAAGCTCATCAGGGTGTCTTGCACAGCAGTGATGAAGCTAAGGAAGTCTTCATAATCTGTAGTCCCAAGCTTGATAATCTGCTCTCTCTCTGCAGTGTGTGCGATGGCTGGCTTGGGCTGGTACTTCTTTTTCTCCCTGTAGGTTGTGCGATCCAGCCGCACGCTGTGGATCCTCCCGTTCTCGTCGTAGTTCTGCAGCTTGCGCTCCGAAAGCTCGTGATTGATTTCCAGTTTCAGCTCCCGAAAAGGCTTCTCCAGTCCCTTCTCATAAAAAAGCTGGATACACCCACTGCTGGTCAGCTTGACGTATATTGGCCCCCAGTGCCTGGATGACATAATGTTCTTTTTCTCTGGGATCCTCAGCATCATTGGCCAGCCATCCTTTGGCTGAGCTGGTGCCAGGTGAAATGAAGCTGCGTCCAGATCATATGGCATCGTGGGGTCATCATCGGGCAAGGCAGGACTGATCACACCATCTGGGTCTCCAATCTGGAGCTGTTTGAGCTGCTCTACAGCATCTGTGTGGGTTACAGTTTTGTTTGCCTCATGGAAACTGATGGTATCGGGCTCTTGATGGAGAATAATGAGAGAGTCTCTTTGGCTTTTGCCTGGAGCACTGGAGACAGAAGAGCTTTTGGAACGTCTCTCTCGCTCCTCAAAGAATGAGCTGAATGGATTGATGGGTGAGGGCTGGACATCTCGAAGAGATTCATCCAGAAAGGGATTAGTAGCACTCCATGGTGGTGTTTCAACGGAAGGCAACTTGGTTAAAGAGGAGAAATCTAGCTTTTGAATTTTGGAGAGGTCTCCCAATGTGCTTTTAGGACGTTCTCTTTTCTTTAACGATGTAGTGAGATTAAAGTTAACATCTGGAGCCTGTGTTTCTGCAGGTGGGGTATCTGTTTTCAAGGGAGAAAGGCTCTGTGGTGAAAAATTGAGTTCATTGTCATCAAAAGTCACCCAGCTGGGGAAGCGAACTGTGGTCGGGGTAGATGCATGGCCATTCATGGAGGTGCTGCTCAGCTGCCAGTTGACAGCCTCCATATCTATCTCTTCATCTTCCTGGAGAGACGAGGAATTGTCTTTAAAAAAAGAGGGGAGGGGAGGAAATTTCAGCTAATTATTCTGAAGTTACCTAGTTCTCTCCTCAAAAAAAAAGACCCCAGAGTCTCCATGCTCAAGGAAAGCCTATTCATCTGCTGGGCAAGAAAAAGATAGTCAAAAGACTTGGCTAAAATGCTGAGGAGTCTGACAAGAATTAATTAAAAGATACACAGTTGAACATAGAGAAGAAATCCAGAAAGAAATATGAAAGCAATGACAGCAATGATTGTACTGATCTCATCCCAACATAATGAGATAATAATCCGAAAGGAGGAACGACATGTCACAGTGATTTTTTAAAATTTCCCTCTCTAAACTTTCAGGATGCATTTCTTCTCTACAGTTATCTTCTGTTATTTGCCTGGAATGTTCCCTCACTCTTGTTATCATTTTCTTCCCTTTTCTGTCCCCATGCCCTTTGCAATAGAGGATAATCCAGCAGGAAGAGGAATGCACATGGAGGAAGAGCACATCTCCAGTCTGTCCCCACGTACTTGTCTGTGCATTTGCCGTTCCCACCAAAGCACACAGGGGGTATGGTGCTGGCACTCTAAAAGGTGCCCAGGGGTGATTTTTTCCCCAGGATGTGCTCAGTAAAGAGACTGTTGTAGCCAGTGTGCAAGAGTCTGACAGTCCTTGGATGTCTCTGAAACATCTCTTGGAGAAGCTGTGATCTAGGGATATATGTTAGGATAAGGAAAAACATGTTTTTGACTTGTGTGGTGGAAGCTGTCCTCATCCTCTCTCAGGACAGGGCACTTTTGCTATTTTCCTAGTCTCAGGCTCTGCCAAGACACTTTGCAGGAAACTGTATCACACTGCACTATTTCAGTCCCAGCTCTTCCCAGGATTGTTGTATGGTAATAAGGGGTTTTCCAAAATGAGCAAAAATTCTCACGTGTTAAAGAAATTTAATGATTTCCTTCCCATTTTCTTCCTACTGAGCTAATGAATCAGAGTGCTCCTAAAAATGAGCAGCCAGCATGAAATTACAGTCTGTAGCTGCACCATGTTTGCTCTGCATGATACAGCAGTGCTGGCATTTGTGCTTTTTGCTTCTCCCAGACATCCTATGTTTTACACAAGTCACTGTTCTTCAGTACAAGCGAGAAGTAAATGTAAAATGTAGCACTGTGGTATAGCTCTGCACCTGTGATTTGAGCATAATTTACAATAACAACAACAACAAACTATTTTAAGTCCTTATTTAAATTGCCACCAGTTCTCGAAGATGAGCTTGATTTCCGTTCTGCCTCAACCATAACAGATAATTTGAATTTTTATTTCAGCTACCATTTAGAATATGAAACAGGGAATATTCATGCTGGCTGAAGTGCTGCCATGAGCTCATTATAATGTCTTGGCTAACTTGATATTCTGGCCCTCTCATTCCAGCAAAAAGTAGTTTACTCAACCTTCTGATCTAAGGACAAAACACATCAACCAAGTTCTAAGGGTTATCACAACTCAGAATTATATATGAATGTGAATGATACCAAATTGCTTTTCAAGTCACAGTCATACAAAGCGACAACAAGAACAGACAGCTTTTACAGACTACCCATGCACTGCAAAATGTAGATGAAAAGAAGTGCAGTTGTCTCAGTTTCTCAGATTTTCTTCTCACTGCCATCTCACTCCCAGCTTTGCACAGTTCCTGTCTGCTGCTGGTCACACCACAAGGTGCAGTGGTGGATTCTTTAGCTGCTAAGTATTGCCACAAGGCTATAAACAGATTCTGGGGGTGGGGGGAACAACAACCCAACTGACTATTATCCACAATCACTCCCTGAGTGAGAAAGTAATAAAGAACCCACAAAGAATAATCTGACATTTTTCTGATCCTCAGTCCATACCAATATGTTCTCTATGCTGTCACGTTTTTCCAGGACTTTGGCCATCCAGCACACAGTACCCTGAAGCAAACACTTAATGGTATTTCCAGGAAAACACTGCCTGTTTCTTTCAGGACTTCTAAAATTCCAGCGTTTATAAGATCTGGGTTGCTTAAGAGCAGACCACCTCTTCTCTGCCTGCAATTATAATTTCCTTGTGACAAGGAGAGAAAGCTTTGGTCCTCTTTAATGTATCATC
The DNA here is from genome assembly GCA_013400175.1 of Phainopepla nitens. Lineage (NCBI taxonomy): Eukaryota > Metazoa > Chordata > Aves > Passeriformes > Bombycillidae > Phainopepla > Phainopepla nitens. The sequence goes on along the minus strand of VXBQ01010455.1, from coordinate 103,404 downwards.
TTTTCATTTTTCTCTCTGGCTAAACCACAACTATTCTGGCCAAAACCATGAGGAAGTATCATGTTACTTGTGCCTGGGGGAAAGGCAGCCATCTAATGCTGAAGGACATTGATACTGCAAAGTGTTTGTGATCAAAACTGTGCCATGGAAGCAGGAAAAAAATCTGAGGGTATTACGTACCTTTCAAAAAAGAAAGGCACATAACAACTTTCAGAATTGGACCTGAGCAAATGCCTGAATTTTCAAATTTCTGAGTATTCATCTATTTTGCCTCTTGAAGGAATTTACTCAGAGCTTCACGGCATGACTGCTCCTGTCACCTGAATACAATACAGTTCAGACAGCTCTTTGAACTTTAGTCTGTAGTAAAGGCTTACCTTAACCTGTCACACCTCCCAAAGGGGTCCTGACTTCCCTGGTGCAGTCTACTCATGTCACTGCTACGATTTCTGCTGCAGAGCTGGATCTCTTCTAGGGGTCTTTACATAAAGTCCAGCAGACACTGGTATACAGACTCGGTCTTTGAAGACTGGCCAGGTCATGAGGATGCCAGCAACAAAACCTGTGGTGTCTGTATAAGCAATTACAGAAAAGCAGAAAATGCAGATAGACAGAATCTGGAAGAAATCAAGGACCAAGCTAGTGTGCAGTTATGTCTCCATGACAAAGGTTATGCTTTCCCACAGTTTCCATGACATCCATATCTGGTCATTTTCTTGCTTCTCCACATCCAAGTCAATACAACTGTGTCTGTGCACATGTTTTTAGGGCAGTATGTCATGTTTCTGATCTAACCAAGACAAATGGCCTAATTTAAAAGACATTTAAAGTTAGTGGGCCATCACTTTGAAGTGATACAACTGGACTCCTGTTTCCAGCCTTGACACTAACCTCACGTATGGCTCTGGGAAAACAGCACTATCACATCACATCACATCACAGCTTCTGGTTCTCTTCCCACTTTTTTTCTAATTTCTGACTATAAAAGTGTCACATGTGGAACACTGTTCCTCTGTACCTCAGCATCCAGCACATTTCCAGGACTCTCACAGAACACAGTGTTAAGTGGGCACAGAAGTGGATACAAACCTATAAACTGATTCAGTTAATAGCTCTGTTGCATCTGAAAAGACTTTGAAATTCAGTACAAGCTAGGAAGCCAGGCCTGTTTTTGTCAGCTCTCCTTTTATCACAGCTCTGTTAAGGGTAGAAGGTGACATCTGTTACTGCTGCAGACACCAGCACAAACATCCAGTAGCAGAGTGCATGGAAACCAGTTACAAGAGTTTGCAGCTCAAAGCACAGAAGACTTTCTGTTACAGGAGGGTACTACCTGCTTATTTTGCATGGAAGAACTCCCTGTGAGGACAGCAGTTATTACCTCCACGAACTTCCTAGGTACCTCTGCTATCAATTACTGTGTGGTAACATTCAGAAATGTCCTCTCACAACCTTGCAGGACACTTTACTCCCATGAGCTTCAGAACACATTTTGGAGACAGAAGAAGAGGCATCCACCTTGCCTCTTTTCAAGAAGATTACAGAGGGCAGCTGGAAAATCCCAAACCTCTTGACCTCCAGCACGCAACAGTCTGTAAGATACATCTGTAAGCATTCCTCAGACTTTTGAATGTCTCTCCAAGCTCTGGCATGTAGAAGAGGTGACTGCTCACACAGGCCATGCCCTCTACTCTCACTACTGAACACACCATATGCAAAAATCTAACAGCAATTTCAGCATGTTCTCCAACATCTTGAACTGTTAGTACGAAAGTCAGGTTTAATGGCAGAGCTAAGAGACATTTCAAAATCACCACAGACTAAATAAGCAGCAGGAGAAGGTGCAAGATGAAAACTGAAGTCACAGACCTGATCTCTGTGGTTTCCTCTTATTCATTCTGCTCCCACTTGACTGATTTCTCAGGTCATGTTAAATGGATTCATCCTTCATCATAATACTCTGCCAAATCACATCTCTTTGAACACAACTGTCTAAATTCAGGCCATGTAAATCTGGCCTGCTTAAACCTAGCTGCATCCCAAATCCATACTACAGCAGTACTCCACAGACTGGTCCCAGCAGTGGCTCAGTGACTACTTAAATACAATGTCTGTTGCTTGGTTAACTACTGCAAATCCATCCTAAGTCCTAAAAGAAGTTTAATTGTCAAAAGAAATTAAATCATCTGAAGCTACAAAGAAGTTATATAATGGAGCCTCCAGATCTATTTAAAACACAATGCATTTCATCTAGGCTCAATTAATTTATCCCCATGAGTCTCTGTAAGAACTGCTGTATTTCATTTTAAATATAAGCCATCGTGCAGATACCAAAGTGAAAATGAAATACAAGAAAATGATGAGTCAGCCCTCACAGCTAGGTTGCAGCAGCCCTCACACTGCAAAAAAACTGAAAAGGACAGTCCTCTATGTACTATCTTAAAGGACCCTAGAAGTTTTTGTTGACTTTTTCCATTGATGTTTTGACTTTTTCTAACAATTATCTCTCTACACAGACATCTGTGTTTATGGGAAGGAAGGACTACTGCATTTCATGCATTTGTGCTTACAGTGCTTCATTACCCAGAATTATTTGCCTCATGCCTCCTCCACTCACACCACTCCGTGCTGCTTGGAGAAGGAAAAGAGCATCTTGCCAACAAATGAGACTGAAACAAACATTAAGACACTGGTTTCACACTACCAGAACAGCAGTAGCTGCAGCTGTAAGTCTCACTGCACTATGCAGGAAGCTATCAATCATTTTCCTCTTTGTTTATCTTTATTCAACTGGAGAAACAAATTAATTCAATCAGAGCCCTTTCACTCTTCCTTGAATAAAGAAAATGTTCAAGATAACAAAATTAGTTTGCAACGCAGAACTTTCTTGCGTGGTTTAATTTTAAAATACTCAATATTTTTATTGTGTTATATTTATTGAGTAGTTAAAATTCGGGTTCATAAAAAAATTCCATACCACAAGTGTGTCAGATATGGTTTGGAATAACTGAAAAAATATTTCAGCAATTCATAGTCTGTGTACAGTGAACTTCCCTTTCTCTTGTACAGATCTTGGCTGCAACTACAGTTTTTTAGAAGTTCCTTATGTGTTCTGCAGTCTGTACTACCCAGTGCCCTAAGAAATCAGAATAGATCTGGCTAACCTTAAGACAAAACCAAGCATCTGTAACAAATTGTACACAAAGTGGATAAATTAGATTTGTGCAGAAGATATCTGTATTCAGAAAATGCTCTTTCCAGATCTACAGCTTGGTTTTTAGCCTGTAAACACTTAGAATTTAGTGTACTAATACTCCTAGACAGAATTACAGTCAAGAACAAGCATACAGCCTACCCAAAAATCACCAGAACATTGCAGCAAAGAGAGATATATAGCTTTGAAGTGTAAGTGCCTGTGTCTCCACACCAATTTATCATTTGAACAGTAGACTCCAAATTAGACATAATTCATGCAAGTAATGGACAAGCTTGTCAGTGTCTTGGAGAAACTGTTACATCTTTACATCAGGTAGAAATTACATGTTAGGGGCAGTTACTTTGAAAAGGAATAAAATTCTCCTAGTCGTAGCTAGAAAACATTTCAGACTCTAAGTAAATGCACTGCTTATCACTGAAACATAGCTTGTTTTGTCAGGTTTTTTTCAGTAATGATGGCTGCTCTAAGAAGAAATTGAAGTAAACAGTTTTTGTTCTCTTTGCATACTCTAAAGAGTCGAGTTCTTCCCTTGTCTACCACAATGGTAGTGAATGGGTCCCAGAACTATTACAGAAAAAGAGACTTTTTTATTTAGCCCAATTTGAGAGCCACAGATCAGGAAACTCCTGAAGACCAGTTCATGTGTTTCCATCAGCTGGCCAGAAGGTGGTACATTAACACTCATATAATCAGAAGAAGTGTTCAAGATTTTTACAAGATTTAGACAAGACTAGGCCTGTTCAAAGAATTCACATGCTAGATGTGACAAAATACTATCTGTTTATAATTAGAGCCAAGCTGTGAACAGATCTCACCTAAGTGGTGGAGAAAAGATTAAAACCTCCTACCTCCTGAGAGCTTATTTCTATTAAACAAACAGGTATGTTTATAAAGTAAATGTCTTAGCAAGTAAGCATACCTACATGATTCATTACAAAGCACCTTCCTTTCTAGCCCTGAAGACATGGCACAGATATGACTGACATATTTTCAGCACTGTGTCATCTAACTGTGCTCTCAGCAAGGTGTGCTCAGCCCAGAGGTCACCAAGACATGACTACACCCTAGGCTTAGTCACTGCTCCTGCCACAGGAATACTTCCACTCCCAGTTTGGGCAGGCAGCACAAAGCCTGTGTGTGAAGGGACAGAGCAGGAAAACACCAAGCTGAACCTGTTTTAGCAGAGAGATCAATAAGAGAATGAGAGATTCTCTGCAGAAGAATGAATCACACTACACCTTTCATCCAGAAAGAAAACAAGGAGCAAACGAGAAGAACAAGGCATGCACAAGATTTTTCAAAAGCACTTCCTTTAAAAGTTCTTTGGCAAAGATAAACAAAGACAGTTTTCCTCAAGGTACTTTGGACTTTGCTTCTCTCCACGGATGTCTGCCTCCCTCTCTGGTTTTAATCCACCGTGCATACAACGTATCCTTCAACAGTGGAATTGCCACTGAGATGAGACTATTGACCTCACCAAGAAATGGGAGTGAACAAGGAAAGAGAAATGTGTCTGCAAGCCCAGGATACTTCATGAAGTTGTATTTGGCAAGCAGAACAAATCTATAGCCAGCCCTAAAAATGCAAAGACAATTCCACTCCACCTTGGAGGAGCTGACGCTACCATCATTGAACAAGCTCTGTTTTGCAAAAGGCAATCACATAAATCCCTCATACACAGACAATTACTTCATCATGCTGTAACTTTTCAAGCAACATAGGGTGGACCAGTAACAAAATAGAGAGGTTTGCAGATCTTTTCAGTTCTGTCTTGAGGTGATACCACACGGAACAAGCCTGACACTTGCAGTGCCAGACTGCAGGTGGAAACGTGCCAGCTACTGGATGCCCTCGGGATCTGGGGTCCCACTGAGCAGCAGAACCACTGACAGCAAAGCAACCCACTGTGGTCTCATGCACTGAGCCATGGATTCAAATGGCTGCTGCAGTACTGCACAGGTGTGGGGTCTGGCCCTGCTGAGTAAATGTGAGAAATGTTCCCACAGCCAAAGGAAAATCCAAGGCAGGAGGCCATCATGTGTCTTAAGTGGCTCAAACACTCTGGGTCTGCTCTTGCCAGTCCATCAGTTCAGAAACTGTACTGGCAGTGACCACAAATGGTAACATCAGCTGATGGGTGACAGCTTGGTAGTCGATGCAAAATAACTGGTTCTCTGATTCCCAGGTGGGCAGTTCATGCATGGCTGAAGCCAGTGTCACCCCAGCTATCTGCTCAGTCTTGTGCTGATTCTTTAGCAAAAGCAGACAGGTCAGTACACAGGGATGTTGAATAAGCCTGTACCAGTGCTCAATCCACTGCTTACAAAAATAAACACTGCACATCATTTAGAAAGAGACGGGATATTTTACATCTTCAAAATGCACTACTGCAAACACTTCTGGCTCCTCACAACATTTAAAAATAGTAGCACTAACTTCCTCATTCCTGTGCCCAAGGCATTTCCTAGGATCAAGTTTTATATCATATCAAGTCAGCAGCTCACATCCTGTCTGCCAGATATGTCTGCATAACTCAGGTCATGTGGTCAAGAGGTAATCTCATATTTATACCTTTATTCTCAGCAATACCAAAATGATTTACAAGTTATATCACTGCTGATATTTAAAACAAACCCAAAGACCCATTTAGAAATTTCTAATGTAAGATTCTGAGAAAACTTCAATTTCAGTTATGTATTTTAATAATTTAGTTACCTGGTGAACTGTGAAGATAAATGTGTTTCATTGACAACACAGCTGATACATAGCTATAAATTATGGAAAACAGCAGTGCTCAACTTTTGTCTAACACTAATACTTTACACCCCTGAAGCTTGTTATGCAAACATTTTCTGTTTAAAATGCAGAGAAGACCATGTAACTGCATAAGAGCAGCCAGTTTGGCCAGTTCTTCTGGACTCAAAGCATATGTGAGCTCCAGGCTACAGGGAAGTTTTATGAGCTAACAGGTGAGGTGCTCAATGCAAAGGTGAGAAGAGCTGTAACAAAGCCAGGTGTCTCTGTTTTGTTTTTTGGTTCTTTTTTTTTAATTTTGGAGGGATTTTTGACACATAACACAAAGGACTGAAGATAAGTGGCTGGAAATAGAGTGAGAAAACAGAAAGGACAGCCTGATCTATGTGCAATGCCTGACCCAAATAGATATCACTGAAGATGCACCTGCCAGCTCATCACCCACACCCTCGATAAAAAAATATTAATTAAAGGTGCCCGAGAAGCAGGATGGTGCAAAGAATATGACAAGGAATGGGCTGCAAAGGTCTTAGGTGCTAATCTGAACCATGTGACTGTCTAAGTGATCTTCAGTTAATTCATGGCCTCTGCTCCACAAGTTTTCTCTCTGTAGCAAAGCAAAGATACTGATGTAATGGGAAGTGTCAATGGTTGTTGTCATGTGTGTTTGATAAATAGGCTATCATAAGTCATGTGAAAGCTTGTGGGTTTTCTAAACCATACAGGATAAAGGGAATAAGCAAGGAAGCTCCTGCAGGGAATAAAACAATTGTAAAGAGTAGAAGCTGTGGCCCTTGGCTGAGCAAAACTTGACTTCTGTGTGTCAAGGTAGCTCTTTGTGCACTGGCCACTGCAAGGAAGTGCAGTGGATGGAAACAAAGAGAAAGATGGAGAAACTGGAGTAAACAGCTAAGGCTCAATCCTTACACACTGGACTGGCTGTGAACTGCAAGGAGAAATGCTGGGCTGTTTGCTCCTCCCATAGGCTGAGAAACAGGGTACTGTCCACACGATTTAGAGGCAAGGAGGATTCCACCAAAAAATACTGGAGGCAGGTGAAAAAGTTTCACCAAGACCTTGGAAAGCAAATGCTTGCAGCAACAGATCGTGAAACGTGCTTCTTACAGTCAGACAGGCACCACTTTATTTGGTTATTGTTCTGTTATTGTCTTCAAAATTCATACTGGGCTGTTGCTAAGGTGGTTGCAGGGTTAAGTCAGGATGCTGCATTGCCTGTTTTCACCTCTTCAGGCCTTTAAAGATGTGTTTTGGATGTATGTTGAGCACGACAATTTAGAGAGACAGAACATAGTAGGAAGAAATATTCCCACTACTGGTAATGTAACTCCAGCCTCCTTTACAGTGACACTGATCTCAGTTTTTTCCCATTCAAAAAAAAAGTGATGCTACAGGGATTGTCTTGGAGAGTGTTATGAAAAGCATGGCTGCACCATCAGAGTTTGTGCCTGCCCTGCCAGTCTGATGAGCACAACTGTACCATTAACAACTTCAGCCAACTTTAGAAAATCACAGAGCTGACCCAGCTCACCCACTGTACACATACAACAAAAGGACTCCCAAAGAGGGTGGAAGACAGAAAACCTGTCAGCTTGTTCATCCAAATACATTTTAATTAATTGTCCTGCTCTACAGCCCTCTGTCCTGGTCTGAGAGTTGTTATCATGCCGTGGTGTTATCAGCATGTCATCTCCAACCTCGGGGCAGCTGCTGACCAGCCTGGGAGGCTGCTATGACACACTGGCTCCTTTTACAATACATTGCTGTGATTGATGAGGCCATTCCCCCTTTTCCACACTCATCTGCTCCAGGCCTGAGACTCCCTTAGCACAACCAGTCCAGGCTCCCACCATAAAACCCCAGCTGTTGTGCAGCTATTCACAATTGCAGGAAATCAACAGAACCAAATACTGGGCTGTTGCCTATCTTATGTCATTTGCAGTTTTGTTTTTCCTTTTTGTGTGTATGTGTGTAGCTGCCACGGTACACAGGATTATTCAGGGTCACTCCACAGAAGCAGCCAAACAGAAATGATCCAACAAGCAATTTCTTGTTCCCTCCCTTGGACCATGTTGGTGTGATTTCAGTGAACGGAAAGGCATTGGATGCTGCTAAGTGTGAAAGTTTGAGCAAAAGTGACCCACAAGAGAAGAATGGAAAGATGTAATTCATTATGTTATCACAACACTGTGATGAGAAGTGAAGGAGAAACCTATGCTTCAGTCCTCTGTGCTGATTTTAACTTCTCATCTTTCCATCTTTACCAGGCATCTTCAATCCAAGCTACAATTCTGGCTGGAGGCAAAACACATTCGAGTATACAAGGTCCAAATTTCTGTATGCTAGTGCTGAATAACTTCTCAGACAAATGATTTCTTTTACAATTTCTAAGTTTTAGCAACCCTCATCACCACCTAATCTTAGCTGTGTGTCCTATTTCATCCCCAAATGATGCTCACCATTCCTTTGCTGGGAATGCAGAGGGGAGGAACGGAGAATCCTGAAAATGTCTGTCCTGAGGCACCAGAAGCAGGAATCAGGCAGGGTGCTAGGGCTGGATAGGGTGGAGATCTGATAAGTGTCAGGACAATCCCTGCACAGAATACACCACAGAAAGCTAAGTGGAAACAGACTTCTACATTCTGGAAACGTAGAAGAGACCTAACAGATCTCTTCAGGGTACAGGAAAAGATTAGGGAGGGGAAAAAAAAAGGTATGGACAGTGTGATAGGAAGCCTTAGTGCCTCTATCACCAAAGTGCTGGTTGGGTGGCGGCGCTGGAGAGACAAGAGCTGAGCACAGAATGTGACCAATGTGAAGGAAAACAACAGGGCCCCCACAGCTGCTGTGCCCTGTAAACAAAGCTCAGCTTTCTGAAGGGCCATGTGAGATTCTGCAGAAGAGTCCTGAAAGAACTGAGGTCTGCCCAAAGGAAACAACAGCGACTAGAGAAATGAGGAACATGGTATAATAAGATGAGGACTTTAAATAAAAGGTACTCAGATTATAAAATATGTATTTTAACGTATTCCTACAAAAAGATCAAACGAACATGCAAGAAATAAATGGGCAACACTTAATGCATAATCAAAATACCCTAAAGCAGTATCTCACATAGTGGCACTGACTGGTGGAGGAAATTTGACAGGAGTTGCCTAAGAAGAACAACATTGCTATGGACAAGAATGACTGCTCAGTTCACTGGTGAGCATTTTATTCTAACATTTCAGGAACTGATCATGTCCTAGGAAAAGAGATTTTTTTTTTTTCTTCATGAGATAATGCTGCAAAATTGCTTCAGTATGTTTTGAAAATGGAGATGAGAGAATTTTTTTTTGTCCGCTGGCCCGTCTGGATAAAGGACTTATATAAAATGTCAGAAATAGCTGTCAGGTGAGAAAGTACCACCAGCGGACTTCCTCTAGGTTAACAGTCTAGAAGAAATATCTAAACTCATTTAGGAATGTAACGAATTCTGATCTTCTTGTTGAGTCTCCTCAGTCTGCAGATTTGTACCACTCATCTAGGTCACATCAAGGTCAAATGGCGGAAACAAAAAGGCCAGTCATGTGGACAAGGATATGCACCCTATGGAAGGTTTGAATTTAACTTCTCACATGGAATGGCATTTCTTGTGGGCTTTGTTCAGAAACACACATTTGAGCACTTAAGTCATGCAAGAGAATTCTGCCTTCCCACTGGCTTCAGGAAAGCGTGTTTCTGCTTGAGACAAGAAAAGAGAATGTACTGGGAGTGTGTTTATTTGAACCAGAATTTTAATGCTCTAGAAATGCTGACAGCTTGCAAGATTAAATCCTATATTTACTAACTCAGCAGTATCCTCCCCCCTAAATTTCTCCATCATCACCGCACCACAACTATAAGGGGGAAACTCTAGAAAACAAAGTATCTATTGACACTTGGCAAACCTGCACTTGAGTTCTCTGAGCTGGATCTAAACAAAACTGTTTATTGGGGTCAACTCTGATGATTTTGGATATGAAAACTGGTTCTCCCATAAAGCAGATTGAAACCCAGATCTCTCATTACTTGATCTGAAGAGTTGTCAATTGGCAGCAGCCTGACTGTGCAGGGATAAAAACCATGCCACAGTCCTGTGGGCGAGCCAGTCGCCTTGTGAATAGTTCCAGGACGCATCAGGAAACAATTACCAAATCCCAACAAAACCTAGTTACGACCCCTCTCCTTCTTCACCAACTATCACTTATGAGAAGCCAGAATTATTTTTCTCCTCTTTCCCCTACAGTTAAAATATAAATTACGGGGATTTTCTTCCCCCCTTTTAAACTTTTAACCCTGTTGAGTCTCTTTGTGCGAGCCTTTTGTCTTCGGGAAGAGGCTATTTCGCTGGAAGCCAGTGGAAAGACAACTGTCGGGCAGACAATGGAGCTGTCTGCAGAGCGGGCGCTTCCGAGCGGAGAGCGGGAGGCAGAGCCCGAGCCACTGCGGCCTGTCACCATAGCAGCGGGGCGAGCGGGCTGCAGAGCGGCCGGGCT
>VXBQ01010455.1:45589-88578 GCA_013400175.1 Phainopepla nitens | reverse complement strand
AAACTAAACCAAACTGCCAAACACTGCAGCTGATCACCTTGCAGAAATGCAGCAGGCTGCTCCCCGTGTCAGCGGCGGAACCACTGTGTCCCGTTTTTAACTCCTCCCTCACCAACTGGCTTTAGGAGTGGGATTTTCCTTTTGTCCTCTCAGGTGAACTGTTCTGGATTTACTCCAGGCTGGGTAAATATAGAGGTAACTTGGAAATGCAAAGCACATACCGCATTTCAAAGAACTCCGTCAGCCAGTCATTCCTAACCTCCTTGGAAACATTCTCCTATGTTTTTCAATCATAGACGTGAGTCTCTCTCAAACTCAGAAATTCGAGACTGGTTTCTGATCATTGGACAGATATGAGAATCGAGTGCAGTCTTACAGATGGAAAATGAAAGGAACGAACCACCTGTGTTTTCAAACACCAAGCAAAACAAATTTATGACATCACTATCAGGATATGTCAATTTGTGATAGCAGGAATTAGACTTAATGATCCAGGAAGTTCTTGCGGGTTCTTGCCATAAAAGGAAGGAGAAGGAGACCCAACCCAGGTACCAAACAGCCAGCTCCACCAACACAGAGGGCTTCACCTGCCAAATACACTTCCAGGTATTCCCAAATGCCCTGGTTTAGCCTGTATTTTTTTTTCTTTCCTTGCCCTTACCTCTGCCCCAAGCAGTTCAGGTGTAAGACTGAAAACCACAGGAAAAATCTGTCAGTGCCTCTGAGAAACAGCTAACAACCTTCTGCTCCTCTGTGACATTCCTTGAGTTATTCAGGTTTTTCTCATTTCCCCTTATTGATTACTACATAGAAAAAAAATACATGTGATATTTTGACACACTGAGGAAAACAGATTGTTGGAAGGCAAGGTTGTCTGGATAATTAGGAAGTAATGCCAAAAAGTACCTGGCATACAGAAAAATTACCGATTTGCCATTTAACTATTAAATTGTATCAGTATAGAAATAATTTTCAGTACATGAAATTAACCACAGAAGGTAAACGGCTTTATGGTTGGAAGGGTGGAGTGAGGCAGCACGCAGAACCAGCAATGAAAGGCCAAGCTAAGACTTGTGGGTGTTGGTATAATGGTGATTGTGAATTAGCTGATGAAAGGGGGTGAGGTTAGGTGATGGAATGAATGTCATCAGGGACTGCAGGGACAACTGTGTGAGTCTTTCCTGTGGGAAAGGTGCTGAGCAGCAGGCAACAAAGCTGCAGAAGCCTGCAGAAGAGACATGACTGCCTTACCAGAGGGATATGTATGTGTTGATAGGCAAGGAGCCAGAATCAGTGGTTAGATGCCTTTCCTCAGAAAAAACCCAGAACAACTAGTAAATTAGGAATGGCCACATGCTGTCCTTACTTGGGCCAACCTATCTGCCTAGGCCTTTGCCAATCTGAGCCTATGATACTCATCTGAAATTAAATAATTAACGGAAGAGCAGGAACATTTGTTTTGTAATCCCCCCAGGTCTGCCAACCGTGAAGCTGTCCCTTATGCAACACTGTCATGCCTCACTTCCCTCCCACACCTTGTTGTAACAACTCCGTGTAGCAGACAAGGCGTTCTCTGTCAGTGTAAAAAAAAAGCTGCTTTCATAGAGGCTGCAAATTCCCAGGCTTATAGCAAGTTGAGGCTAAAGCAGAATGAGATGGAGAAATTAGCCCAAGGACAAACTGCTTGAACTAAAACTTTTTGAAGGTGTGGGCTTAAACAAACATGCTGGCTGGAAAGATGAAAACTCAGACCTGCTCTTCTGACTTCCCAGGTGAAGAGCATTCCTTTTCTCATTTTATCCTTTCTCTCCTCAGCCAAGAGAAACCTCTATGTAGATAGTTTTGTTTGCTGTCCTGTCTGTTGCCTCAGTCTTTTTGTGTGGAACAGTAATGTAAGATGAGCAGGGAGATGAAGTCATCTTTCCCTAGACTCCCTCTTTTGTTTCTTGGTCCCAATTAGGGTCCATAATTAATCTGGCCACCCCGACAGAGCACTGCATGGCGTGCTGAGATGTCACAGACATACTGAAGCAAACTTGTTTCTCAGGAAACAGGTTTTTTCCTCGTAAGGTGGTAGTCTCTTGACCTTTTGTCCAATACAAAAAAAAAAACTTTTAAAATGTGCACATTAATTCACTCAAATTAGGGAAAGAATCTGATTTGTGGGGAAATAAATAAAATCTGTTTTCCAAAAAAAAAAAAAATACATGCACTGCAGAGCTGTTATTATCTCTAAGCAGAATGTTTCAAAAACTGTCAACAGCCTTTGGGAAAAATGTAAAGGATAAATTCACTCCAAAATGCATGTTAAGCTGGTAACTCAGCCTCTGCTTGGCTAAGTTCAACTCTGGTTTTCTTTACACAAGAGCTCAACCTGAACTTCACGTCTCTCATCCTAGAGAAGGATCCTACCCATTATGCTATTGCCAGTTTGGGTCCAGTCTGTCAAGACCCCACCTTGGACCTTGATGGAAGCTCAGTCAAAATCCAGCGTGGCCACAATACCTTTCCAACCACCCCTAAAGAAAGACTAAAACCAGCTGATAAATATTGTGTGTCTAGTTCAGCATTTCCAAGACTGTCCCTTGGATGTTTGACACCTCTCTGGCAGATAGTGTTGTAGGTAGCTAACCAACAGAGCTTTTACTGCTGGGGCTTTTTGGCAGCCTAATGGATCTCACTGCAGAGCAAATTGCTGAGGGGTCTCTAAATTCTCCCAGCTACCCCTGAGAAGGTGTAATTTGCATCACACCTCACATTCATATTTCTTTTATTCCTATTCATCCTTACAAAATATGAAAGCTGTATGAAAGTCTGTTTCAACTCTGTTTCCTGAGGCATTTGAAGCATAGGTAACAGATAAGGACTTGCTCTTGAGCAGTATCTTGTCACTGCTGGCCTGTATTCATCCTGCAGCAGTTGAGGAAGAGAGAAGGAACCAAGCCCAGGCTGAACACAATCCACGGTCAGCAGCATTTGGCTTGTGTTTATCATTTATCTTGCAACCACTGAATTCTCAACGGTTGCTATTCCAGGATCCTTTTCTTGGGAGGAAAAGATGGCAAAATTAAAGCTCAGTAGTCCAGAATGGGTTTCTGTAGTATTATCCTAGCAAGACAAGATGGTTTAGGCCAGGATATAATCAAAGCAAAAAAAACCCCACCACATAGAGAATGAAAGGCATCAAAATGCAGTAGGAGAAAATATTGACTGAAAGCCAGATACTCCTCAGCTATATAACACATGGCATAATCCAGACACTAGTCAGAGCTACATACAACTTCTCATGACTGAAAATATGAATAGCCAAACCCACTGATACCTGGGAAATCTATGAGACATAGACTCTGACGAGTTTCTGCTTGTTATGAAAATCCACATGCCTGAAGGAGCATTCTACCAATAAGTGTTTAGGTCTGGAAGAAGAAAAATGTGTAGGGAAGTTCACAGGTCACAGACCACTGTCCAGCTGGTCCAGTTCTCATGCTGAGAATTCTGAGAGATGCCTCCTTCAACCCTAAGGGTGTCCTAAGCATGCCTGCCATTTAAATCCATTTGAAATGGATCCCTTCAGAGGCACGTCCTATCACAAGTGACCAAGCCCCTCCTGGCCTCTGAGCTGTAGGCAGGAGCTCTGTGCCCCAAAGACAAGGCTGGTTCAGAAGTGTCTGAGAATGCTATTCTGCTCACATCCTGGTTGGATTCCAACTGACAGAAAACATCTCTCCTGCTGCTGTGAAGCAATCTGTGCTGTGGCTGAGGAGACCAGCACCTGTGTGCACAGAGAGGGCTGGGGTGGGTAAGGAAGCCAGGGGGGAACACAGGGCACTGTTAGGACCTGTCTGATTGAGGAGCCACTTGCTTGGGTTGGTCTGATGTTCACCCATCCCTTCCAACAAAAAACACAACTGAGATTTTTGTTTGAAGTCTTGCAAGAATTTACAAATAAGAGTATGTATACATGCACACCCCCACACATCTAGAGAAATACAGATAATTATATGCATAGACAGGCAGAAGGAGAGAGTACCCTGGCTCACCTGCTGCATGCTTCCACTGCCTTGTGACTTTCAGGCACATAACAGAGAAAGAGAAAGGCTTCAACCTGTGCCTGAGGCAAAAAATCTGAAATCTTAACTCCTGACCATAATGAGTAGAAGGCATACCACTTCTCCAGTGCAGTAATACTGAAGGGAACAGAGACATAATCTGAAGAAGCAGCAAAACCAATGCCAAAGTAAATGCACAATCCTCAGGATTTATGAGGAGGAAATATAGCTTAAATCTCTGGCCTTTCATTCTTCTGGAGCAAAGCAAACTCTGACATGCTTAAGGAGTTACATATTTGTGAAACAGCTCCTAAGCCTTTAATGACTATTACAAGAAGCTGTCTCCTTTATTTGTATTATTTGTAATAACTTTATCTTCAAGTGGAAGGTGATTTTTAACGAAAGACTCGTGTATTCTGCCATGTTACAGCAAAGTCACCTCTACTGTAATGTACTCATGGTTGAAAGAAGAGGTGGTAAACATCTGGACTAAAGTGTCGAAGTAGAGAGAAGTCTCAGTCACCTTAATGACAGACATATTGCATAACTCAGTTTCTTTACCCCAATTTAGTGGAAATTTTGTCCAATTACATTTCCTGTTAGGTTGCCAGCACAGACAGTACAGAATGTTACTCAGACAGTAACTTGGGGTAACCAGCTTTATCCTCACCTGCCACTCATCTCCATGGGACTGGGAGTTACATGGTTAAAATCACACTGAGGAATGCTCAGAGTGACTTACCTCAGGACCAGAAGTTACAACAAGGGACATTGTGACTCTACCTTGGCCAAAAGGATGAGCTGCAGAGCTATTAATGGTGTTCACAATGTGAGAAGCCAAACAAAGGCTTTTCACATCTGAGGCATCACGCTTGATTTGTCCAGGTCATGGTCTGAATGGCTGATGGAGCCAAAATTCTCCAGCCCAGCAACATGCAGTTTAATGAAGACTTGTTCAGGCAGCCTTATTAGCAAGGAATTTTGCAGTGTCTAAGGAGGAGGGGCTGATATGCTTTCAGTAGGACACAAAGGGTGCTAATTTCTAATCTCTGCTCCATTCTTTAAAATTCATAGCCAAATTATAAAGTATGAGAAGCTGAGGGAAAAAAAAAAAAAAACAAACCATGCAGTTGATAAAGGCAGCCTTTGTATTCAAATTTCTGTGGGAGAAAACACAGAGTAGAAAATTGTGTTGGAGGATCTTCACTGTTCCCACCATCTTACCTCATCACAGGAGTGAAAAATTACTTTATCCTTACAGTGCTCAGCAGTCCTGCCATTTATCACAGAAGACAGAGAGAGCACAACACATGCCATGGCCATAGTTCATTGCCTTAGTAAGTCTAGCAGTTATTTTTTAACAGAAGTTGTAATTTCACCATTTTTACCATTTGTTCACTGTTTTGTACAAATGTTGACTTGAAAATTACTTTAAAGTAAACTGTTCTGGCAGATGCAGCATACAATTTGGAAACCATTACTGTATATTCACCACAGTGTTTTCCTTTTTTTAAATATCTTCCCTTTTGGTTGCACACAGTTAATGTGGAAACTGACTTGATTAAACACATTGCAAAGCCAGCTCCAGTTATATGAAAAAATACAAACTACTGCAAACAGAACTGGGATTGAAGGCTTTTGAAACAGTAAACTAAAGAAACATACAGGGAGTGTTAGGTTCTTAAACTTTTCAGGAAATACAGTGAGGAATATTTACCTCCTGATAATTACTAGGCAATTAGATTAAAAATTGAAAGAACATACTTTACACATTCATTCCAGGTAGGTGACAGGCTCAGTGAGACTCCACCAATTTGGCTGTATATGTCTCTCTAGGCTATGGCATGGGGCCTCTAGGTGGTTAGGATGTTAAGCATAGAGACCACTTGCCTCTAAAACATGTTCATCAACTTGAGTGGCATTTTCCCAATTTATGCTAATTTAAGTGAAGACTTCTATACTCAATAGAAGTGTTTGAGTATAGAAAATAAAGATTTTTTTTTTTTTTTTGGGGGGGGGAATGATTTAATGAAGTTAGAAAAATGAAAATATCTACAAAATTTTCATCCATAAAATTGAGTCTTAAAGATAATACGCTTTTTTTTAATGCAATGGTAGAAATCCAGGTGTAAGAGTCAAACTCCTACAACACCATACAAAATAGAAAATGTCTAGGAAAATATTGCAGCTTCAGATTCCTGTAAGGTGCAGAAATTATCATCACTGATGAAATTTAGGTGACACTGCAGGGCACTCCTACATTAGCTATTGCCAGAATTGGAATGTATTTTCTCAAAGACTACCATTACTTCACTACTTTGCAACAGTGCTACTTCAATTATCCAGTCAACAGAGAGAAACTGAAGATCTGAAGCAGATTATGAAGAAATTCTTCTGCATGCAGAGGGGCCTTCTGCCAAGTCAAGGGGAATGACAGTCCCTTTACTCATTTTCCCTTCCCTGCCAGAAGGGAATGCAAGATGCAGCAGGTCACCCACTAGAAACAAGGTGATGCCACTGGCATCAAAGCTTTTAAGCATTTCAGTTATTTTACATTGGAAAGAAATAGAAATACAGCAGCATCCAGAAGAGAAAAAATGGGCAGGAAGAGAGAATCCTATGGTGAAGAAAGGGAAAAGGGACTGTGGGGGTTAAAGACCATTTCTTGGAGTGCTGGCAGCTGGGAGGTTCAAAAAAAAGCAGAAGATAGGCTGGAGCATGGGGATTAAAGCTGTTCACTAAGAAATAATTCACATGCAAAACAAGTACAGCCTAATCATACATCCTTGTATTTTCTTCCCCCTTACTTCTTCCATGGAGAAAGAGATCAAGAGGCACCTGAGCTGGGTTTCCAGGTCTAGCAGGAGAAGCTTCCTGGTCCCAGTCCCATGCTGTTTGACTTGAGAATGATCCAGGAATTATCAGGTTATTCTCAAGTACCTTTGCTCACTGAAGAGTGACTCTTCTCCCTGCCATCTGATCAGGGATGGGTTGATTTCCACTGATCTGCTTTTCCTTTTATCCAGCAGACAAGGAGCTACTGGCTCTGGCAAAACCCTTCTCCTTTCACACCTGTTTGTTCCATTAGTTCAGGTTTGGGCTGCTCAGACACGCGAGACAAACTGGTTTTGTTCTGTGGATGCAGCTGGACTGTCAATCTCAGCAGAGCACAGCTCACCCTTTTGCCCCAGCAGTCCCCCACCCTCTGGCAGACCTGGATCAGCTTCACAGGGGGACAGAGGACAGGGCTGAAGCCTCACTCACCACTTTTTAGTATCTGAGTCTCTTGGCAACTGAATCACCTGAAAGTAGATCACAGTCAAAACACCTTCTCTGCAATTCCCTAACTCCCTTGCCCTCTCAATAGCCCCCCATTACCAGCAGCATCCCTGTTAGGAGCACCCTCATGTCCACTGCCTCTGACTGCTCTGTTATTGAGATGCCATCTGTTGTTGATGCCTTATCTACTGCAGCACTGCCCTCTGTTAGCTAAGCTGCCTTGACCTTTATGGGAGATCAGTTCATCTGATGCTGTCCATCTCTGGACACATATGTGACTAATCAGGAAATCAAGTGCTCTTCATGATGACACACAGGCAAGCCTGGGACACAGAGCAGCCAAAGGAGCTGAAGCTGAGTCCTGTAATTTCAAACCAAGCAGAGATCACAAGCATACCTGCAGAGTTTGATCACATTGTGGGGAAGCTCTCATAACACTTGTTAAATCTAGAATTTGCAGTGACATTGATTTTAGCAGAAATGTATGGTCTTAGCAGAGCCCTGAGTTGTTAATCCGTGTCACTGTGTCTCCACTGCCTTTGCAGCCATGCTAAATCAAGGAAAACTGCTCACACGTAATAGAATCTGTATTTATCTTAAAGCCAGATTTACCCTGAAAGTCTGAGGTCTACCATCAGCAAGGACAGATCTGTGTGTGCAACAATAAGTACGCAGCTCTGCTGAAACTCTTCAGCTAAGCATGTTTTCAAATACAGCCTTTAAAGCAGTGCAGTTTGGGGGCTTTACAAGAAAAGCTTGATCTGCTCACTGAGACGAAGAAGCGAGATGAAGACTGTGCAGTCCAATTACGGCACTTGCTGAAGAGACACACCAACACTCCAAGAAGGGGAACAATGCACATGCAACAGCGTCAACAGAGAGAAATGCCTTTGTGTCTCTTCCTCCTTGGAGACGAAAAACTCAAAAGATTTGCGGGGAATCCTGCAGGTCTCCCAGGATACGCCCCAGTTCGCACTAATAATGTGTCGCTGGAGGCAACGGAGCCTGAACAAACAAATCAGTCCGGGGGAGGAGGAGTGGTGGGTTCATGAAAGCAAAGCCTCCAGGAAAGCCCCCCCCTTACTTCTTTTATGTAAACTTTCCCACCCAGATCCTGATTCAGGCCGGCTGCTGAAGGGCCTGCTGCAGAGGAATGGCCCTGGGCCGAGGCCGTGTCCCCGGCGGAGGCAGCGCTGGGCAGCCCCGAGGGGGCTGTGGCTGCCCTGACAAACGCACCCGCAGCCCCCAGCTGTCTCTGCCGGCTGCTCCTGTGCCTCCCTGTGCTGGCATGTGCTCCCTGCCCACCCCAGTCCCTTTGCAGGCTCCTGCCTAGCACCAAGCACACAGATGCACGAGCAGCAGAGGCAGCACACGGCAAGCACACAGAGACAGAATATACTGCAAGGGTACTTGCCTGATGCACTGGCACAGAAGGAAATAAGATCCTGGGATGTAGCAAGGAGACAATTCCTGAAGATGGGAAAACTAATATCTTGATGTCAGGCTGTGATGAGACCTCAGTCTGGCACAGTTCTGATCACCACATACGCAAAAGATTAATACAAACAGCAGTGTGAGCTGAGAAAAGCTTTCTAGGATGAGGAGGAGAATGGAGAACCAGAATACTAAAGAGCTTGTCTCATTCAGTTTAGCAAATGAACACAGAGAGAGAGATGATTACCCTGTATAAAGATATTAAAGTGCTTACACTGGAGAGGGCAAAATGCTATTTGAAAGACAATATTGGCACAGGCACACACGGATAGGATGTGGTCATGAATACATTTACATCAGGGTCCTGGGAAATAGATTCCACTCCTGTGACATTAAATGAATCATGTTTAAAGCTCTCTGAAATGTCTACATGTGAACAGCTTCAGTGAACCACTGACTGAAGTCTCCACTTAAATATAATAATTTCTACATAGCCTGCAATGGGCTTGAGAACACAGAGCTACAAGGCATATGCTGGCAGGATCTCTAATTTCCTTTGAGACACTAAATTAAATGGCTAGATTTGGAGAGGAGCACACTGAGCTGAAGCTGTTTGAAAGTTTTGTTCAGCTGTAACAAGAATAGCATAGGGGCATGAGAATCTTGGAAATAGTTTTAGGTACAAAACTCATATTTGGACTTCTTCACAAAAAGTACTGAGAACTCTTAATAGTTTTAAAAAATTGAGTCCTAAGTGATTAGTTCAAATCAGTGTCCATGAAATATACTGCAGTACCACAAGGGTACTGACAAGTAAATTGGGCTGGCATCCATGTGACAAAACCCAGAATCACAATTCTCATTCTTGCTAACCAAGATCAGAATGAAGAAATAGCATGAAGTCTCCTCTTCCACTCATGTAATACGTGCAGTCATAATGAAAATACCAGTGTTTATACAGGCAGAGGATTTTGGTCTCCTCTGTCAAACATGAGGACAATTAAGACCAAATTGCTTCTAATAACACATGAACGTGGTTATTAAGATTCATGTTGTATCTGTGCTCTAGTATTATAAGGTTTGATCAAGTCTAGATGAGGTAAGAACCAGAGATACTGAAGTAAAGACATAAATCAGCAATTTCCCTAGACTACTGTCATCCAGCTCTGCTCATTTCTGCCCTGAAAGAACAGAAAGTGTTACATTTTTTTCCCTAACACTGGAGCTGAAAAAAAGAAAAAAGGAGGCAGAAATCCTGATAAAAACGGACATTTATCACAAGTTTCTAAGTGGGCACAGGAAAATAACATAGAAGCTGAAAGTTTTGCTTAAATTATACTGTTCACTATTCATGTTTTTGACAAATCTGCTTCCCATTCTGTCCCATACTGTTCTTTTGAGGAGATGACTCTATAACTGATCCCCTACAGGCATTCATCATCACTTTTCCAATTCCTGTAATACGTAGTCCAGTGATCCCCTGAGCCTTTCTTAGGTTTCAGATGATATCACAGTAAAAGAGAAACAAGCAAATCCATGCATTTTGGGTGTTGTGAAATTTCTCCTTACTTGCCCTCTGCTGCTGCCAGCCTTCCACTGGCTGTTTTACTCCCCCAGCACCGTTCACCCCCTTCAGAATCAGACAGGAAATTCCACACAGAACTGGGGTCTCTAACCAAGAGCACACGCAATGATTTACAGCTCTTGTTAATTGGCACTACTGCTGAAGCCTTGCTTGCTTCTCTGTGTAGAAGCAAGGGTGGAGAGTGGCAGCTCTCAGAGGGTGACTCCTCCCTGCGCCGAATCCCGCCGCGGTCCGGCAGCCGCAGGATTTGTGCTCCTTGGGGTGCAGGCGGTGCTGTGGGGCACTGGCTGTGGTGCTGAGCAGCATGGAGCTGGGACAGTGCTTCTCCAGAGCTCCTCTATGGCCACAGTACCATTCCTGCCTCCTGTCAGCAGTACAGCAGCGTGCTGCCAGGAACTGAGTGCAACAGGCGAGGCGATGTCGCCGAAAGCTGCCACTGATGTTTTCCACTTTGAAAGAGCTGGATGTGGGGAGGTATCTCGGTGTTCTTCTCTTCCAGGTGCTTTAACCTTGGAAGTCTCTTGGCATCTTACAGAATTGATTCAAATAAACCAAGCTGCTCCTCTGTGAGCACAGCAGTCACAGACAGATGCTGCACTTGAGCATTTCCATTTCCAAAGAGCTGGATCTTGGGGAGGTATCTCGGTGTTCTTCTCTTCCAGGAGCTTTAACCTTGGAAGTCTCTTGGCATCCTGCAGAATTGATCCAAATAAACCAAGCTGCTCCTCTGTGAGCACAGCAGTCACAGAGAGCTGCTGCACTTGAGCATTTCCATTTCCAAAGAGCTGGATGTGGCGAGGTATCTCGGTGTTCTTCTTTTCCAGGAGCTTTAACCTTGGAAGTCTCTTGGCATCTTACAGAATTGATTCAAATAAACCAAGCTGCTCCTCTGTGAGCACAGCAGTCACAGACAGATGCTGCACTTGAGCATTTCCATTTCCAAAGAGCTGGATCTTGGGGAGGTATCTCGGTGTTCTTCTCTTCCAGGTGCTTTAACCTTGGAAGTCTCTTGGCATCTTACAGAATCGATTCAAATAAACCAAGCTGCTCCTCTGTGAGCACAGCAGTCACAGAGAGCTGCTGCACTTGAGCACTTCCATTTCCAAAGAGTTGGATGTGGGAGGTATCTCGGTGTTCTTCTTTTCCAGGTGCTTTAACCTTGGAAGTCCCTTGGCATCTTGCAGAATTGGTCCAAATAAACCAAGCTGCTCCTCTGTGAGCACAGCAGTCACAGATAGATGCTGCACTTGAGCATTTCCATTTCCAATTAAGCTTTACACTGAAATGTCCTGTCCAGCTGCAAAATCTCCTGCTGAACTCCTCAGGCTTATCATATCAGCATGTGGCTTTCTGCATTAGAGACCAACTGGGGCCAATGTAAACACTGTGGCTGAGGAATCACAGCCTTACAAACAGAAATAAAGGGCTTTGTACCACCTAGTCTGCCTCACTGGCCTGAGACAAGCTACAAAGCATCTACTCACATCTATTTTCTTGGGATATTGCCTATATAAAGGCAGATCAGAAGGTCAGTCCTGTGACTTGCCCTGGACTTCTATCTGCTGTCTTTTCAGCTGATCTGACTATGTAAAAACATTGGTGAATAGGTGTGAAAAGAGTGAACTTCATCAAGAATACCATGTAGGCTCAGCATTTAGCTCTTCTGTAATAAAGATAACCCTGCTGCAAATCCACAGGTACTGTACTTTGCACTTCTGAATAGCCATGAGAAGAAAACTCAGCACCTGAACTAGGAGATGCTCATTTAGCTGTTTGCAGCACAGGGCCAATGACATGCACCAGATCAGAACTGATTCTATGCTAGCAAGCAGACAAGAAAACACTCAATTAAACAGCAAAATTATTGTATTTATATATATGTACTTATATTATATTTAGAGTTTTTAATTATAAAATTTCCAAACAATAATGAAAGTTAGACTCAGTTCTTTCATGTTGTCACTTTCTTCTCTTACAGTTTGCATCCTCCTTGTCCTAGACTTGGTTTTCTTAGAATGTGGAGGAGCAGGGAAGATCTAATTAATTCACAGGGACAAGCACCAAAAGACTCAGCTTAGTAAACATTAGTAGGAGCAGACATTTCTGAGCTTTCTTCTAACCCCTTTCTCACTATAAAAGCAATGTTAAATCCTGTCCTCCTACACCTTTACATTTCTCATTGTTCCTGAAGAAAAAGCAAGAATCTGATAGTCTCACAGCAGCATCAACCACTCTTCTTTGTGAGGCAAGGTAACAGAGAAGATAAATAATCAGTGTTATTTTCTGGGGCGTAGTGGAGGCAGATACTGGACCTTTTGAAGTTAGCAGACTACATTTAGCCTGACAAGAGCTGGCAGAGCTGAGCTCAGTGACATCTCAGCTCGCTTTAAGTATTATCACTAGCACTAGTCCTTTTTAAAAATGAAGTTTTGAAGGGATGGAAATGGCTGATCAGGGACTAACTTTGCTGCAGCTGATGTTAATCAGAAAGACATTATGCAAATATTTGCTCAGGATGTGGTAGTATTATAGAATGGCTTGGGTTGGGAGTAACCTTAAAACTCATCTTGTTTCAGCCACCCTGCCATGAGCAAGGACACCTTCCACTAGACCAGCTTGCTGCAAGCCCCATCCAGCCTGGCCCTGAATGCTTCCAGGGATGGGGCACCCACAACTTCTCTGGGCAACCTCTTCCAGCACCTCCCCATCCTCAAAGTAAAGGATTTCTTCCATATTGCCAGCTCACACTGAGCTTTTCATCCACCTACACCGCACATCCTTCTCCTCAGGGCTGTTCTCAAGGTATTCTCTGCACAGCCTGCAGGTGTGCTGTGTATTTCAAACTGAAGGGTTTGGTGCAGAAATGACCAGGTGAGGTTCTTTGGCCTGACACATGCAGGAGGCCAGACTGGACAATAATAATGACATCACAGCCTCCTTTCTGACCTGAAAATCTATGAATCAGATGACTGCACACCAAGATTATTTTGTAATTCTCTCCCCTGAAAAGATAGAAATAAACATTTATTTATTGTTGTACCTGTTCTTTCCTCATTCCAACACTTCCTCCTGGCAGATTTTCTGTGCCTTCCTTCCTGCCACAAGGAGGGACTGAGACAGTGACTCTGGTCCACTGCTTTGACCTGCAGCCTTCATCAAAGAGCAAAGTTGTCAGTATATATGGCAAAAGCTGTTTCTTCTTCACTTAGGTCCAGCTTGCACAACCAAGCTGCAGGGTTCCCCACTGCAAAACAGGCATGAGGATTGAACACTACTGCAGAGGTCACTGGGATACTGCAGCCAGGAAGCCTGGAGCTAATTCCTAGTACCCAGGTCCGTCTTGGGATCACAACACTCCTACTGCTATGAATTATCTAGACCCAGCTTCCCAGATCTGTCCCACTCATCCATTACTCTTCAAGAAGCTAAAAATGCATGAGAAAAATCTGGGATGACAACTAGGATACAGAACTCCTGAACTGCTAGTTGGTATTGACATGAAAATAAAATATCCTGCCTCTGGTGCAGGCTGGAGTTGTTTAAGAGTATATTTTAGGTGCTATTTGTTCCTGGTACTCTGGAGTCCCCTCCTCCTTGAAGCAAGGGTTGGATGTTTCTCTCTGCAGCCTCTCCAGCTGGCTTTGGCAGGCTCTCATGTACAAGTTTTTCATGTGTCTGGGACTGGGACACCAGCACAAGCTGGTTAATAGTTACACAGCATAACTGAAATGCAGTTCTGGATGGAAGGTGGCAATCATCAGCACACATTATTTTCCCCCTTGCCATGGTAATTAACGTGGAATAATTTCAGAGCTTGTAGCCTGTGTAATCTGTTCAAAGCTGCTGGTTTGAAACTCACAGAACACCATTCTTGCATTCACCATATCAGAAATCAGTAGCTGGCTACAATTACAGAAGAAATGTAAAAGAACTGCTGCAGAAAAGCATTAGGAAAAGTTTTGAAAAGTTATAACTTGCCCTCTATTACCTTCAAGAGATAGCTGAGCTTGTCAGAATTGCCACTTCCAAGTTTTGGAACAGAAGCACCAGAATCCCATTAAATGATGAGTTTTACTTAGAAAATAACAAAATTCTCAGCATTAATTCCTTGTGCTATTTATGAACTGTCTGGATGTTGAGAACTTAGGGGTCACACATACAACCTTCTATCTCCAAACATGCAGATGTTCTCAGAAAATAACAACATAGCAATTTCCTCAGTATCCCAGTAGTCCCAGAGATACAAGAAAGTGCCAAAGAGAACAACTGGTCAGCAAATTGAACTGTTAACATCAAACATGGCATAGCTGCAGCTCTGCCAGGATAGAAATCACAACAGAAATATCACAACTAGCAATGATGCACCTAAAATTGCTATGAGGAAACTTCTGCCTACCCACAGACATACACAGACATAGCCTTATTATTATAGAATACAAAGAGATTCTATTATATATTCTATTAAGTTTGTAATATAGTTTATGAGCTATGTAAATATATGTATCTTCTTTACTATATACATACTGACTGTATGTAATTATTTATCTTTTGTATACAATGTAATTTTAATTTATATAAATAAAATTATTTTAAAGAAGAATGGTGAAATGCAGAAATCTAAATCAAGCTGTGAGGTATGTGGGCACAACCTCAGAACAGATCCATAACCACAGTTACAAGAAGGCCTCTCCCTTGCTCCTCTGTCTTGCAGATATTTGGCCTTTTTTGAAAGCTGAGCCAGGCATCTGCTACAGAAGGAACAAATACTTGTATTGTATCAGTAACAGAGATGTCCTGTGTTACTTATCTTGCAGAGCACAGCACAAAGGCCAAAAGTTCCCACTTCTTTTCATGCTCATTGATCCAAGCTGACATGGCAGGCATGGTAAGAACTCTGAGGCAAGGGGCACTTCAGGAGCCCCAAACACAGCTTCTCTCACACTGTGAAACCCCAGCTGCTGCAAAGTGCTGGCTCTTAGAGCCACATAAACGTGCCCACCTTAAATGGACAGTCTGCTATCACCTGACCCACATCTACTGGAGAGCTGCTGCAGGCTAGAGAGTCCCTGGTGCTGACAAAGATGAGGATGATATAAAAGGCTTCTTGGTGCCTGAGTTCAAACAAGCACAGGCAATGAAGTGCAGCACCTTTTAGCTGCACCTTGATAGAAAAGCAAATCTTTTTCAGCTCTGCTTGTGCAACGTTTGCCTTCACCACTGTGAACATTGCTGCCTTTACAGGACATCAGTCTGCTTATCCCAGCTCCATCAGCTGGGAGGCTTTCTGCAGTCCCCTGTAGCAAGGGTAAACTTTCAGGCTGCCTCATTCAGGTCTCTCTCACCTTCCTCAGATATCTTCCTAGGCCATAATTTGCATAAACACATGCATTATATAAGCTCAATCCCATAGGTTTTACACTCAAATTTTGTGTCAGTTGTGAGAAAGTTAATTCCCAGCCAATTTCACCTGCTTAGAGCCTACCAGCCCTGGACACCAAGATGGACATTTTTCTGTCTGGGACTTGTCTCTGTGTATGCCTGCAGTCAGACCTACCTCAGGCTTTAATCTGCTCCCACACAGAACCCTGTGCCCTGAACTACCACAGGCAGTTGGTTTTGCTTGCAGGATGAATTCAAGACAAGTGGTGAAATTATGGAACAGAGTATCCTTTTATCCTGTTCAGGCAATAAAAATTCACCATAGCTAAAATAGTTATTTTACTTAGCATTTGACCACAGAGTAGAATTTTTCATGCTTTTCTCATCACTAGGTTTTTTTTCTCATTTGAAACAGCTTTAAACCCAGACTGGTTTATAGATCTGATTCTTTACCATCACTAGTAGATCAAACATTGATTTATCATTTTCATAGGGCTTTTAGCAGTAAAATTAGTTTGACTTTTTTTTCCCTCCAGCAAGCTTGACCTTGGAGTCAACATCTTGGCTAGCAGTCAAGGTGACTTCATCATCACAGAGAGCATGAGGATTCCTCTCTTTGCCTTCAAGACAAAATACATGCCATTTCATTGTCTTGATGGAGACAAACTTCACTACAGACTGAGGCAGCCAGACCTTTGAGGGGAGAAATGCACATCAAATGCTTGAATCAAGTCAGGTTTAAAGAACTGAATCTCTGGAGAGGGGCAGAGAGGATGGAGAGAAGAAAATGATCACACATTTTTTGTCCATTTATGCACTGTTATGGTGGGATGATGGTGGACTGAACAACAGAAAAGCAGCCAGAACTGTACAACAATTCCATGGCCACTAGGTCCTCAGCTTCCCCACTTCCACAAACCTTCCTGATGGCAGCAGCCACCTCAGAGAGTGAGGCATCCCAGGAACAGGACAAACAGATGCACTCTGCTCATGCTGCCCTTTTGCAAACTCTGCACCTGGTGACAGGAAGACTTTGTGTATTTGTGGAACTGGAACGCTTCAAGTTCCAGTAATCACTAAAGTACTGGAAGTGTAAGTGTATCTTATGTTTTATGTATTTTATGTTTATGATTAATGTATCTTATGTTTTAAGTAATAGCACAGCCTTGCTTATATTACCTCCTTTTTCACTTGTAAAAATTTTTAGGTGACTGGAGTGTGTTTTTGTACTTGCCTTGCTAATAAATATGCCAGTTTGTGACTGACTGAGAAAGACACAGTAACAAAGTTACACACAAAGCTTTTACTGAAGTATCAGCTTCACTTTGAGCCACATATAGGATATAATGCCATATGTGTGACAGGCATATACAACACCCTTTTGTCTCTGACTTGCCTCTATGATGTAAGTTACATACAGACTGGGCATCCCTCATTCCCTCTGCTCAGATGGAGACAGCCCCAGTGACAGTAGCCCATACCACATCAACAAAATAGCAATATCCAGCACATACTCCAGCTTGCCTATTCTACCTTTCTACCAAAAAGTGGTTTCCTAACTCAGAGGTTCAGAGAAGCAGAGTATTCCAAAATAAAAATGGTCAGACAGAATTGTGGTAACTTCATTATTTGAAAAAAAGAAACAGCTCTATTTATTTGAAGTAACTACTACTTCTTCACAAATCCTTTGTCTAAAGTACTGAACCAGCACCTAACATGCTGCTGTTTATAAACCTGCCTAGAAGTCTAACCCAGCTCCACTGAACCACCAAATAATATTCTCTGCAGGTGATGTACACATATGTTTCTTATGGAAGGGAGATACAACCTCAGTGACACTTAGGAAGCCCATTCTCACAAAACAGATCTTATTTCCCACATATTCACCACCTGAGAGAAAACACATTAAATATCTCCCACGTCTGAGCTATCATGACACCAGGGAATCAATTTATCACCAAACTGGGTAACTATGACCTTCCTCAGCTTGGGTTGAACAGCTTCCAACAAAATGCAGGTGTTTCCTCCTGGAGCTGTGTGTTTTCTTCTGTGTCCTGACATCTCAGCTTTTTTGCACTGTGAAAGTCAGCTTTGTCATTCAGGAGTTCCCATTCTCCAGGACATGACTGGCACCCCTCTGCTTTATTTCTCCTACTTCAGATTACCCAGAGGACAACTGAGGAGCAAAGAGCTACAAAGCCACGTAGCACATTTTTTCACAGTGAGGATTGTGTCTGAATAGAGCCCCACAAGGTCAGAGATAAGATCCTTAAATGGTTACAATCTGCTACTGAACCATCTTATGTCACGTCTTACACTCTCTCTGTATTTACTGTTCAGTAACAGTGCAAAGCACTGTGCAAAGAATGCCTCCAGCACACTGGATCTGTGTCTTGGCACTCACTGAAACAGAGAGGAGCAAGCAGAACTGGGCCTGCCTCAGCTGAATACACTGCTGAGAAAATTTCTGCATGGAAATTGAGGAAAGGCATCCAGCTTCTCCCACACCATACTAGTTCCTAGATCAGCTTAAGCTGAGGTGGCATGTGAAAACCAGAAATGCTCCAAGTCTATCAACAGGTACATAGCTGCATTTGGCTCTAACTTCAGCAACCTGCACATGTCAGTGCCGTGTAAAATCCAAGTGTGATTTTTTTGGAATTAGAGTAGAGCAAAATCCTGCCTAATCCTTGAGTTTGTTCTGCTTTGGATCCATTCCCTGTGGCTCAATTCTGAATCGAAAAGATTGAGATGGAAGCTTGAAGGCTTCCCTCTTACCAGCTGAATCTGCTGCAGATGTTCTACCACTGGTCAAGTCCTCGGTGTGAAGTGACTGCAGATCTGTGTAGGAGGGAGCAATGCTTGGGCTGCTGGTGTCCTCTGAGTTGGTTGTCCAGCTGCTCTCTGAGGCTCGGGCTTGCCTCTCAGAAGAGTTGGAAGAGGGGGAAGTCCAGCTGGGTGCTTTTGATGCAGACACTGGTTGCAGAAAAACAGGTATTGGTTAGAGACGTGCAGGGCAATCTTCCCGAAGATCACAACTATTCCAAAGACATGCTACATCAGTGTCCTGGGGCTCTGGAAATGCAAATTCCAACACCCACAGCAACACAGTTATAACAAGAGCAGAGCAACAGAGCTGGTGCCTGGCACTGTTATCCTCCAGCACTACTCAGCTGTCTGCCTTAGACTCTGTACTGCAGGCAGCCATATGCTTTCCTGTTGCTCAAGTACTGGAGAAGCTGTGACTTTTCAGAAAAAGATTTCGTGTTTCTGACACTGCTGACAAGACCTGAATATGTCTGTTGTGCAACACAGTGGAGTTTTCGCAGCACCACAGATTTTTTTTGAAGTGGTTTCATTATATTTAATTAAGCATTCCCTATCTGTGACACCCACTCAAATGCAGTCATCATCTCAGGAATGCTCTGCATGGAGGGGGAGTATAAAAATAACCTGAAATTGACCTATTGATGTGCACTAGGAACTTTGTTTCTGAACATGCGGAATGCAGAGTCACGATCTGAATTTACTACAGAACATTTCTGCTCAGTGTAGACCAAAAATCCTGTTCCACTCATTTGCCAGAGTCGCATGTCAAACAGTTCAGTCCTGCCTGACCATCACCCAGAGTTTAGAACACAATCACACACATCCACTGCTATGAGTTTGTATTGTGCACTCTTTGTATTGCACACTCTTTGCCCACAACATCACTTGGATGCCAGGAACAGCAGGTGACTCTAGTGAGGAAATAATACTAATAAAAAAGAAAGCTATGGTTAAAAAGTCTTCCTGAACTAAGGAAAAGTGTACAAGTAGAGACTAGTTCTAATTTAATATCAGCTTAATAACTGTTTTCTAAATTAGTACATCTATATTTAGCTGTTAAACCAACAAAGATGTTGATGTTCCCCAAATCTCGCAGTTTCTGAACAACTACTGACACAGAGATTCTCTTCTCAGCATGTAATAAACAAACAACCCTTCCTAGCTGACAGATACTTTGGAAAAAAATGACAGATTAATGCTAAATAAGATTTATCTCTCAGCATCCAAGTGATGTGATAGGACACTTGCTCATTATGGAAACCTTGTTGTGTGCATAGAGGGAATATCCAAACAGTGCTCTCTGCCTTGCCTCTGGAGAAATGTGAATTTATTCTGTATATCTGCACTGACAGCCTCAGGTAAGCAGGCAGTGGTATTTTTCTATGTGCACAGCTGTGAGCCTGCTGAACCTGAGTGGCTTCTGAGTAAAGTCATCCCTGAGGATGAGGAGCTGAAGTCAGATCTGCTGTGTCAGACACACAACCACAGCCCACCCCTCCTCCCTCCAGTAACTGCACTCGGGGTTGTGCTCGATGCCTGTAGAGAAAGGATGATGAAGGTATGATTATCATCTCTCAGTCCCCCTCTCAGTCCTTCTGGTTAACACAGCGTGAGGCACCTGAAAAGCCATCCTCAAAACTTCAGCTGAAACTGCTTTGACAGACAGAACACTTGATTTGGACATAGAGAACAAACTGAGCTCTGCACATGGATCACTAACAGAATCCAAGTTTTTTTTTTTTTTTAAAGTGTGCTTTATATCTTAGAAACTTTGGAATTATTTTATAAAAAAACCCATCTTAGATTTCCAGTATTTTTTTCTTTTAAGTCAGTCACAGCAATATGAAAAAACAGGCTAATTTAGAAACATGTAAGATATAGTATCTCAAATATTGCCAACTAGTTTTGTGCTTTCCAAACCCAATTTTTATCTAAGAAGGCAACTGACTGGACTAGTGCTGCCAAATACTTCTATATAACAGCAGATTTATTTTATTCCCAGTAAGTTGGGCCCTCCTGAAAGAACAGAATTGTCTGGGTTTTTTTCTAAAAACAGTCTTGTACTTTGGAAAACCAAAACCACAGGCAGCTTTTCTACAACAGATATTCTTTGAATTCTTACTACAGTCAACTTCTACCTGTGACTGTTCTAGGTTCCCCAGTGCTAATTATTACAACCAGCAAAAGTGGATTTTATCCTACACTGAGCCAAAAGACCATCTAGCAATCTCAAAAAGCAAGACAAGCAAAAGTAAACATTTACACATGTTTAAGATCTCTCTTCAGATGCTTTTGCTGCTGCTGTTCAGATTCCTGGAAGTGCTGCAGCCAAATTCCTAAATGAGGCAGTGCTCTTTTGTAGAAATTTTGAATTCAGTCTCTAAGGCCAACAGCCAGAGTGTCACAGCCTTTCTGTGGAAGGAATTTCTCAGAAATCTGTTTATGTTGAAAGACCAGTGCCAGAACTATCCTTAAAATGTAAAATCTGATCCAAGTATTGGATACTGAAAAATCAACTCATTGTTTCCCAAAATGAAAAATGCTTACTTCAACATGCATTTTACTTTTCTGTAAAATTTGACATGTTTATTCTTTAAACAATGGATTGGCTTTTAATATGCAGATTTACCTTGAAGCATTCATTCCTCTTGGTGTTTTGTGGGCCTGTTCTTTGATCCCTACACTGTACTACAATAAACCAGGTTAGCATAACTTCCTTTCTGATTACATAGGACTTCAGATTTTTCTGATTTTAGCACAGCATCACAGTTTCTAGTGCCAGGTGTAGTTTCCAGCCATTTGTGTTGCAAATATTGCCTACTTTCAGAGAGAGCAGCACAAGGTAGTTAAGCTCAGATATGGTGTTGGATAGCCTCTCAAGGGACAGGCTAAGAGTCCAAGTAATTTGAGCCATTTAAAACCAGACAAAGCTCTTGGGAAGAAATGGGCATGGCTGAGTAGGATGGATGATGTAACAGATCTTGCCTTAGTCTAATTATGGTGACCAGGAATACCTCATGGAATTGAAGAGTGCAGCTAACACTGACAGAATATGAGACTGTGAGCAGGAGGCCCTATGTGTGACAAATGCAAATGTTTTGTCACCTGCTGGCTGTGATAATTTAGAGATTGTGCAGCATTTGTGACAGGACATGGGTCAGCCTAAAAATCTCATTTTTCACTTTGGCACTAAGTTTGACTGAGGCTGATAATAATCATGACAAAACTCAAGTTTCTTCTTTTCCCAGCAAAAGGAAAACAGAGGAGGGGACACCACAATACATAATTTCTGTGACTAAATATTTCTGTGGCCTCACTCAAGAGTTTTTTTTCCTGAGGAGAAATCCACATGATTTGGAAGCTGTCAGTTAACTATACATAAACCCCAAATTCAGAAATACTTCAAAAGAAACATTTTGCTTAGCATTTACTCTGCCTGAACCTGGTAGAAGGGTTTCCAAGAACGTCCTAAATAAAGATAGTTTTCACTGTGAGGCTTACTATGGGTGCATTTCATTTCTGTACCTCAGATTTTCACCTTTCTTTTCATCTCCCAAATTCTCTGCCTGTTTGTTCAGCCCTGTTTCTTGCCATCAATCCCCCGACCTCTGCTCCTCCAATAATGCCTTCACTTTTTCCCAGAACAACAAGGGTCCAGCATTAGCCTTGGTTTTCTTTAAAATGTACTTCCTATAGATAACCACTACATTCTAGCTGTCTTTGAATTGCTATTTTGTAGGACTTAGAGCTTTTGGGGGAACCTGTGCTGAAATACTGTAGCCCTAATGTCAGAGCAAGACAGAATCTCTCTCTCCTAGCACCCATCCTCTTTGCTCTCATGGCACTCTGGAAATCCCACTTTGCAATCCCTTTTCAGCATGTGTTTCCAGGCAGCCTGGCCATCAGCCTGGGGAATTATGTAGCCAGCTGAGCAGCTGCTCAAGCACGGACAGAGAGACAGACAGACAGGCAGACGATTTCCCAACAGCGCTGGAGCCCTGACAGGAACGCGACCGGAGGTGCTGAGCCTCCAGGACGTGGCTCTGCACAGCTGCCTGCACAGGAAACACATTCCAAATGTGTCCATCCTTCTCACACCAATCCTTCTGTTTGTACTTGGCCTTTACACCCCTCCCTCCCTCCCTCCCTCCCCCTGTCTGGGTACTTGCTGTTGTTCTTATGCAGAGTGTTTGCTACTGGAAATGAATAATTGCTGTCACCCCGGGCTTGCCACTGAGGGTGTCAGCCTACACAACTCTCCAGAAAAAAATCCTGATCTGCACAATAATGGAGAACTACTAGGCTGAAGTTTATCCTAATTCTTGCTGTCAAATGTCCCACAAAGGGCCACAAACAAAGAGCTGTCATTTTTGCTTCCCTTTAGAGGCTGTCAGCTGCACTGGTCTGGCCATTTATCGTATAGGGCCTAGAAAAGGAGTGGGACCAGCTCCTAAGTAAGGATTTTAAAATATCTTTAGGAAACACCGCCTTAGGGTTCCCATGTTGTTCACAGAATAGTAGCTTCCCATGCAGGAATTACATGGAGTACATCCTGCTCTGACTGCTGGGGGCACCACCCTCCTCCATGAACCTCAGTCAAAGTCAGTGTGTAAATATCCTCAGTGACATGGACCACACAGGACAAGCCTCTACAGGGGCACGGATGAGAGTCTTCTTCAAAACTGCAATGCCTTTGGAAAGTCTGCTCTGCTCTCCTCATCTGGATATCCCAGACCTCTGCCTCTACTGTCCCCTGTGACTGAAAACACACACCAACAGGCAGTGCTTTTGCTAGGCACATACTGTAAGACTGGGCCACATCCCTCTAGGGATAGGACATCAAGTAATATACCATAAAATTTGTTTTATGGAAATCTTTTTCTTATGATTAGCCTTATTAAGGCTGAGCAAATTTTTTTTTTTGTTTAAGAAGGGGCATTTAAGAGTTTTTCAGTTAACAAGGATATAGGAAGGAAATACCAAGTCAGAGCAACCAACAGCCCCATTTGAAAAAGTAACATGCTGTATGAGTGAGCAAAGGATCACATAGCCATGAAACTAGAGCACCTCAGTTTTACATATTTACACTTCATGGGTGCTCTTCCTTCTCTCCACATCACAAAGATAAATAAGTATTTACAACTAAGAACCAACAAATAAATATAAAGAAGGCCAGAGAACTCTCTTTCACCCTGAAGATTCCCCTACTTCTGCACAAAGGTCTAACCTCACTGTCTCAAAAGGACTAGTCTGTGGCACCCATCCAAAGAGCAGACAGAAAAGCAGATGGGGTTTACCCAAAACCCAATCCAAAGTTGACAATCCAAGTTTTCTGACAGAAATATTATTCATGTTACAGGGAATATTTGATGGGACTCAGTGAGCAGAGGGAAGCTTTAACTCTTTAAACTGCTTTAATAAATAGCAGTCATAAAGTGGAATTAATAAGAGAATCTCAATTTAAACATTTGAAAAAGTAAACTGTTGTTTTCTTGGGCAATTACTCCACAACCTCCTGTAAGGAAGGACAGAAGTCTGTTCATGCAGAAAAGCTAGAAGTTCTTACAGCTTCACATTATATATATATATATATATGCTTCATATGGCTAACATCAGTTACCAAAAGCTGATGAGGCAAGCCAGAGGATTTGCATGCGTGTTTAAAGTATGTCAGAAAGAGCTGCTACATTTGAAAAAAAGTGCATGCAGTGCTGGAATTAAGGTAAAACTTCTGTTCTCTTTGCTATTCTCCAGCTGCTAAATCATAGCATCAAAAGACAGCAGAAAGTACAGATGAGCACTGGTTGTTAGTATCAATGAACTGCTGGCAAAAAGCATACCAGAACTATGATGATGTAAAGGCCATGAGCACAGAGGGGATCACCACTCTTTCAGTTCCAGATTACAGAGGCAAATATGGCTCAGACTTTTTCAGTGGCTGTTCATATCTCCATGTAAGAAATGTCACTACTGAAGACACCTCTATGCTCTTTCCCCATGAACAGATTTTGGCCATCTCCAAGACTTAGTCAAGACACAGGTGGAGTGAATCACAAAAGACTTTCATTTTCTTTACAAAAATAAAAGTATTTCTTGTTCAGTCCAGAAGGATCGTGTGAGCCCTTTCTGAAACATGGATAACGCTAACTGTGTTAAAATTAACAAAAAAACAGTACAAATTACTCAAAGTTAAAGTTCTGAGAAGCCAAAGAGCAAGGCAAAAATCCTGTTTCGTTCTCCTTGCACTTTGTTATCTTGCTGGAACAGACCTTTTCATTGCTTTTGCCTCACCTGTTTGTGGGTGGGCTGATGAAGCACTGGTCCACGGTGCATCTTCAAACTGAACCCAAGCACTGATGGATGATGACAGATCAGTGCTGGGACACACGTGGTTACCAAGCACAGCAGAATCCACCCTGGGCTGCTCAGCTGCCTCTTCCAGCTCTCTGCACAAAAGGTCTTGAAATTCTCCATTTGTATTGTGGTTCTCTTCTGAGGATGTGTCTGAGGAATTAAAACATTTCACTGGAGGAGCCTCAGTGCTACCTACAACAGAGGCAACATAGAAGGCTTTAAAGCACTTACCATTATTTCATTGTTTTTTACTGAAACATCTAAAATTTGCCATTAAATGTAAGAATTTTTCCTTCACCTAATGCAGTTTTTGGATTAACAGTGGGCAGCCTTACACTTGATAATAATAGGTGAGATTTCCTCCGTGGTTGGATACTGTCTTGAATTTTGAAGGACAGATCCAAAACCTGTAGTAGATCTACTTTACATCACACAAGGAGAGTAATTTGCCTTTTTGGCCCAAATTCTCTTATTTCATAGGGGCAGCAGGAGATAATTCAATCTCTGCACAGACTGTTTCCACAGAGAAGGCAAGCTCTCCCATGCTAGATATATGGCAGTAGCTGGTCTAAAACAAACGAAGTCCCATCAGTTTCAAAGAAAATGAGAGAGCTTACCTCGGGGGTGCACGGGGAGGAGCAGCTCGTCAGTGAAGGACACCCACTCGGACTGGTGGGAGGCAATGACACTTGTCAGAGATGTCATATTCACAGCAGGTCACTCATCTTCATCTGGGGATCATAAGGAGGAGGAAGCAGAATGGGAGAGGAACGGTGAAGGTGAGCCAATACAGGGAAACACCTCCTTTGCACTTTCTTCTTCACTGCTGTTAAGACAAGAAAGAAGTAAATTATGTCTTTTAGAAAATAAAATGGGAGAAACTAGTGCCATCATTATAATATAGAATGTTAAGGTAATTTGTGTACCACAGTCACAGTGCTGTCAAAGCACTACCACCTTTGAGACAGGATTGTCACTTGTGTCTAGAGGAGGGTTACACTTGGGCAACTCCTTCATATAAAGCAACTGAGGTTCTTGAAACATCGTCATGTTAGAACAGTCCACCACCAAAACCAGTATTTTAGTCCTTACTCAAGGAGCCATGCCTCTAATAATCCCAGCAAGAGCAGATGAGGAGATTCTTCCAAGTTTAGCCAATTTTGATTATGATGTAACTTAATCCCCACTCCAAGCTGTCAACATGTCTTTGCCCACCTTGCTGCTTACAATGTCTAATCCCTCTCCAGAGCAAGGAATAAACTGCACATTTCATTATCAATAACATTCATGTAGCTGATTCTGAAATAAGGATGAGTGGCCAATGACTCTTATCTTGGTCTGGGTATAGAGAGCTGCTCTCTCATCTAGCTGCACTTTGCACTCTGCTGCTTGACTGGAACTTCACATTTTAATTTTAAAAACCATCTTAGACCTTGTCCAAAGTTAAGCATGATTCTGCTGTAGCTCAGCAAATGTTTTCACAGATGTGGAAACTGAATTTAGTAGGCCCTCCAATGGTATGCACCCCACACAGATCTGTGAATCTGCTGGATGGAATGGAACACTGCAAAGTGCTCTGGTTGTTAGCCAGTCACTGGGAGGGGTCAGGTCCAGGCAGAGAAATTCTCTTTGACAAGCACCCATGACCACCTCCGTTTTGCAAACCACTTCAAAACTCTCAGAAGACTCTTCCTAGGGAAATATGCTAATTCTGTCCCCAATTATCTCAAGCATTGAAGCTCTTGTTGCCATGGCACTGAAGTACTTGAAAACACTGAAACTCAGACCTGACTATTTGAAAGAGCTTTAAGCAGCATTTCTTGGCCTCCTGTCTCTCACCTAACTAAAGGGTTTTTCAGGGTGAAACTTCATGTTAGTGTACAAGAACAGATACTTCACCAAGACTTCTCTTTACCCTATATTAACAAAATTGGGTCCTAAAAACCAGATATATTTGAATGCATTCAGTCTTTATGTATTCTGAAGGAGGCAGATCATAAAATAGCTTCCAGCATTTTTATTCTCCTCAGGGCCACAAAGTGCTTTGTCTGCTGAAGGCAGATCAGCAATCAAGAAAGAGCTGAAAACTTCAAAAGTCTGGAAGTCGCAAACCTGCCTGACAACTAGAGAGAATTCATGCTCAGGGTCTGAAGATTGATCTTGTTGAGGGGAAGAGAAAGCAGAATGTACCATTTCCTGCAAACACAGAGAAGGATTCCTAGAGATAACCCTGGTCAAGTGCAATCTGCCCTGAGACTGATCCCCTTGCCAGAGCCTTTCCAGAGCCTATGGCCCCCTGAGCAGTCACACTGCATATTTTTCCCTCCTTACACAACCAATTCCCTGCTCGAGTCCCTTTTCCTCCAGTGCCATGGCAGGACCCCTGTCTCCATGCAGTGTGGGCAGGTACACCTGCCTGCCTTCAACAGCATCTATTTTGGGTGCTGTTACCAGAAACTAAAAGGCTAAACATAGAAGCAATCTAAGAGGGAAAAAAAAAAAAAAATCAGACGTTTAGGGTCATTTGGATGCCCTATGAGGGAAGGAGAGGATGACCTTGGCATCTTGTTTTCCTCATGTGAGCAATTAAGCTGTTTGTTTATGGCTTGTTTAAATATCTGTAACTAAGTTTTCTTTTCCCAGACAACTGGATACTGACCTGCCCTTTCTCCTGGAAGAGTCCTGACAGAAGCATGAAGTGGCAGGAAATGAAAAAACAAAACAATTTAGCCTGCCCTTGATGCACAGAGACTGCAGTAGAGCTCTTTTTTAATTAGGTTATTTCTTTTTCATTTCAAGAAGAAGAAAGATATGAAAGGAGGCAATAAAATGGACTGTTTCAGCAGTACAGATATGTGGGAGAATTATACCATTATTTTAAGATAGATTTCCTCTAGTACCCTACTGCCCTGTGACAAACATAATTCTTAAAATCCACTTAGTACCAGACAGCAAAACTAGCACTTTAAATTGGATAGTGAGCCCAGAAAAGCATCAGAATACTGTGCATTGAGGGTTATACAACTTCCCCATGACTGCAATTTTCTAGAGACTTCCCAGTTTGCTAAATAAAAGAGATTGTGTTGACTTATCAGGGTTATCACACCCTTTAGACAAGCAGCCTGAAAGAGAGGAAAGGCAGTTTGAGGAGCTAATGACTTCAGAGCAATTCAGAATAGAGGCATTTTGAGGATGCATATGTTAGGTTTAAAAAAAAAAAAAAAAATGGAATTTTGCATTCTTTCAACATTCACAAAAAAGCCTCAGTCCCATCCCTTGACCTAAATGCCCGTACAGAATCATGAATCATGTATAGCTAACACCTGTGGAGACTGTGTGGGAAAAAATACTTCATGCACAAATTATTTTTCACCTCTCGCTCGCTCTCCAAAATCCTCCTCCGAGAAGGACCTAAACCAATCCCACGGTGAACCAGTGAGCCTCAGGCAGCACAACAGCACTGCCACCGTGCCTTCAGTGAACACAGCAACGCTAAAATCTGCACAACTACTACAGAGCTAAATCTCCCCAGAAGAACCATCTGACCTGTGGCTAAACCTGAATCCTCTCTGTAACAAAGCAGTCAGCACCACTATTCAAACTCTGCAGCAAGTGCTCTGCAAGTGAATTTCAGTGCTCCTTCCTGTTCTTCAGACTTCTCAAACAACTCTGGCTATTTGTAGAGGAATGAATTTTTGGAGCCTGCTAGGACTAAGAACAAATGGATCCTTTAAATTCCAAGTGAGCTACAGTTGAAGCAAAAGTTTATGCTGTAGAGCCCAAACAAGAGTAGACAGAAGGACTTTTCTTGGAACAAGATATTACCAGGCCAGAGCAGCATTATTTCTCTCTGTATGAACAGGATTGTTTAGATTTTTACTTCTGGATTTGTGCTGTTATGTGCACTATGCTTTTGGTGCTGAACTGGTAAAAAAAAAGTAAGCTAATTTATCAGATTTTTGGTAAAAAATTGTGAATCAGAAGTTTATTTCCTACTATTATACAGTAAATACAAGGTAAAGCAGATGTTATACCTACTCAGCCCTATGATCCTAACCATCAATTCCCAGGCAGTGACTTGACCCTGAGGCAAAAAAAAACCCTCTAAGAAGCTGAAATTTCTGCTTCAGGTGTCCCTTTTTCACATTACAGTTTCACAGTGGTGCATGTAAACCTGAATGACAAGTAGGTGACAGTTATTTCCAGTTCTCCAGAAGGCAGAGATCACAGAGCTGGAACAAAACTCCCTGTCTCTTTAGTCCTCCCAGTGTTTTGATAAAACACATTATACAAGCCCTTTTTAAAACTGATGAAGGTTCATTCTAAAATGACAAAACTGCTTTGATTTGGTAACTAGAAACCTCTCATTTCAAAACTATGTAAATTCAGTCTACACCCATTCCTTCTTGTGACATGATTACCCATCTGTCCTTTTGTACAACTCCACTCCAGCAACAGATGAAAAGGAGTATCATTGTCCTTCTCCCCTTACCTTGGGAAACCAAAAACATGTATTTGAGAAAGACACACATAATTATCCTGTGCCAGAAGTCTGACACCCAGCACCTTGTACAATGAGCCCTCCTTTTAGGTGGGACCTTTCCACACTATGTGAGTACAAACACCAACAGCACTAATGTTCATCTGCAGAAATGTTTGTGGCACTGTTGAGGTTTAGAATTACCAGAAGTATCTGTAATGGATTTCAGAAGTATCTGTAATTGCATGGTGTTTTTGTAAACATAAAGTTCAAAGTATTTAATTACTCATGTGTCTGGACAGCAAACTCAAACAGTTTCTCAGTAGATTTCAACTCTGCTTAGAAGAAACAGCTTAGCACAGTTAATAATTTCAAGCACTGAGGATCATTTTTCCAACTGCTTCAAGTTACATCCATATGATGCAGGCTGCAGTCGGCTTTCTGATCACTCCCCAGAGTTACTAGGTTAGTTATAGGGGCAAATGGGAAGAAAA
This sequence comes from Phainopepla nitens, assembly GCA_013400175.1. Taxonomy (NCBI): domain Eukaryota; kingdom Metazoa; phylum Chordata; class Aves; order Passeriformes; family Bombycillidae; genus Phainopepla; species Phainopepla nitens. The sequence continues at coordinate 58,695 of VXBQ01010455.1, read as the reverse complement.
TCAGAATAAAAATACTGAGAATGAAATTCAGTTGTTTGCTTTCTTGTCTTCCAAATACAATATCAATAGCAAGCTTTTGCTAAGCACATACACTCTGCTGCCTTACATGGCAACACTATCCAAAAAAATCCTGTACTCCATACAGTGATTCTGTTTTTCTTGCTTACACATTCCCTGACAATCCCAGGAACTGAAACTTTAACTGGTTACAGTGGTTTGCATTTGGTTTTGTGGGAGACCGTTGTGGGAAAAAAACTAGACAAGCTGTTAAATTCCACATAGAAGAGGAAAGAAACTAAGCCAAAGGGATAGTAAAGAAAGGAAAGACTCTGACCAGGGCTTTTCTTATAACAAACAAGCTTCACTCCCACCAGGAAAGCCTCAAAGAAAAATAAGTAATTTTATCTTGACCACGTGTTTGGCAAACCTGTACAGATGAAACTATTCTAGTAGAACTGAGGAATGATTGCTGCCTTGGGCAAATTTCCAAGTGAGAGAGAGCTCATGGCTTTTCCTCTTGCCTTGGCCCATAAATAAACACTGACCATCAGCACATCATGATCTGAATAATAAACAAACTCCAAACTGGAACTCTGTTCTCCAGCATCAAAACCCAGATCCAAGTACTTCAAGGTGCAACAGCATAAACAAAACACAGGGGTAAACAACAGGAAAAAAACCCAAAACAATGAACTTGAGAAACCAAATGAAATAAAGAAGTGGATTTGCATATCATTCTTACCGAAAAAATTAATTTTACCAACCTCTGCCTAAATGCCTGAGGTGATATTACCTTATGAATGACCTAGATGATGACAGGAATGAAGTTATATTTGGTTGATTATTGTATTCATAATATTGACAATATTTTCTCCACGTACACAGCTCTGCCCTCTTGTAAATTGCCCTGAGAAAGTCTCAGGTAAAACTCTGTTTCAGATCTTAGACCAGTTTTACTTCATCTGATACATCCTTTTATATGAGGTCCATGACTTCAGATGTAGCTTAAGAAGCTCAGCCACTACCTGGTGCATGTAACACTCACACAAAAGCTCTCAATGGGAAAGGAAGAATCAGAGTCCAAAGGGAGACAAATGGACATGCCTTAGGGAACTCTCTGGGAGAAAGGATGGCTTTTCCCATTCTGGATGACACCAAAGTGAATGGTAACAGGAGCCTTGACAGTGTTGTGTCTGCAGAGCCAGAGCAAATCCACCTTGTGCCATTTCAAAGCAGGTCCTTTGTGCTGTCTCCTGGTGATTTTAGACAGAGGTACTGAAGGTGACTAGAGCCATGTGGCTCACTGAATGACAGAAGAGCACACTGGGGGTCTGCCTGAGCCCAGGACCCAGCGCAGCCACACTAATGACCATTCCCAATTACTCCAACAGGTACAAAGTGATCTGCCTAAATCCACACTGCAAGCCCACGGCAGAAGCAATGTTAAAGCTGAGGAGACCTGGAATAACCTTATTTTCTCCAGCACAACCAGCACACATAAAGCCATATGCCACAAACACACATCCCAGCTTTCCTGGAAGCTCACAGTTCAGTGACAGTAGGAGAGGAGAGTCTGTACAGCATGCATTGGTAAGAAAGTCATAAACATCTCCCCGAGGAATATTTGTGTCAAGGCTAATAGCTGGAAGGTCAGCAGCTGCTGTTTTCTCTGCACCAAAATTTATCTGCCACAGAAGCTCCTCTGTTTTCCAGAGAGAGGGAGAAGACACCTAAAATGCTCTCATGCAGGCAACACCAGCATATTTAGGCAGTTCAGAAGGCAATAATGTGTGTCCTGTCAAGGCCATGCCTCAGAAATACTTCATGGATTCTGGATGCCTCATAATGTGAGACAGAGATTCAAAGTCTGATGCTGGAGGAAAATTGTACAACCTCCTCTATTACTGTACTCCTAAAAACCTGAGAAATGTAGAAAGACACTGGAGAAGACTAGCAGTGCAAAACAAAACATGATTTTTTATTTATTTATTATTTTTGTTTCTACTATTAGAAGTAATATACAGCAGGCAAAAACCAAGGGAGGATGTGAGACAAAATGTTTGACAGTGATAGTTCACATCAGGAAAAGAGAAGTTCTGCATCTCAGGACTTTCAGTATAGCTCACTCTAGGTTCATGATTCATTTAAAGTGTAACTGAAGCCATGTAATTGCATGGGAACTTGAAGAACAGCTTCCCAAACTGCCAATCTTTCAACTCAAACTAGAATCTGAGGCAACAATCAGTCAAATGCTTCTCTTACCATATAGAGCAGCAGTGCAATAAAACTAGCCAGGGACAAGATCACAGGAAAGAGGCAATGTGTCAATTTGTTTAGCAGAACATTTGCATCTCTAAAATCAGGCACTTTCCCCCCCCCCAGTCAGTATTGTACAAACAGGAGAAAAAATAAAATACAAAACCACTAATTTAATTTTTTTCTTCCCAAAGACTAGAAGAGTTCAGACTGGGTTTTACTTTGTTCAGCAAAATTCTGTTGGTAATCATAGCAGGCAAGAGGAAATCTAAATGCAGTAAGGGAGGAGAGGCTGCTGACATTCCCTCAGGAGAGGGTGGGTACAGGGTCCTTCCTACTCTTCCTTGTTTTCCCAAGGCCTCCCCAGGGCAGAATTCCAAAGCAGCACCTGGATCCCTGACTTCAACACCTGCCCATTACATGTGTCACAGATTCTTCTGCTTCAGGATGGGGAATTTGCAGTAGTCACAACTATTGCACGACACAATACCATAAAAGTGATGCTCCAATCCACACTATGTGGAGGGAACTGTGTTTAAGAGTTGATTTCTTCTTTCAGATCTCAAAAATGAGTCATACAAGGAGCGTGTTGTTTCAAAAGAAAATTCCCACGGAGTGACCTGCTTTGCACATCTGATACTGATGCTTTCATATGTTCTCATCTAAATTCTGCACAGACAAGCTAGCCAGATGTATTCTATTTACCAAACCCTCCAAAAGCTCCTGTACTTTATTTGCTGTTGTGATGATTATCAAAGTGGTTATCTCACTAACACAAAAAGCACAATGTTCTACAATTAATCTCTGGAGAACCAACTATGCCATGGCAGCCTGACATCACTGAAGGCAGCCATCAAGAGGTGAACACAGATCATAAAATCCTATCTACCTGTCCTTCTGTACTGGGACCAATGACAAAGGAAACAGGGAAGGGAGTAAGTGATCATAAATTTACAGCAATATCATGCTGGATGATAAACACTCTTTTAGAAAACACTCAGCCTGGCCTGTATGAAATGCCATTATGATCTGACAGATTCTCACTTTCCAGCACTGCTTACATGCATTGCAACAAATTACTGCATTTCAGGTATTTACTGTACAACTCAAAAAAAACCTGATCCTGCTTCCATCAGTAAAAGGAGAACCAGCAGAATTCTTCCTGTGCCTCAAGTTTCACCTTCACAAATGAAATCAGGGCTTTATATTCCAATTACAAATAAGTTAAATGCTAGAAGACGGGTAAAAAGACCATCAGTGAAGATGGTGGGTACAATTAATTGCCATCAACCAGTATCAGTCAAACTCTCATTTTGACTAAGACAGTTGGGGGAAGAGGAAAAAAGAAAGCTCCCAAAAAAAAACCAAAACAAAATAACCAACCAATAACAACAACAACAAAATAAAAATAAAAAAAAATAAATAAAAAAAACCCTACAAACAAACAAACAACCTCCAAGAAAGAAAGAAGTCAAGCCCTCAAACACTAGCCATATTCAAGACAAGGGAGGAACTGAATTCTGTAGAGAGATGCTTCTCTGGAGGCTGTATGTCTACAGAGAGGATGGGCATTGATCTGTCTGAGCTGTGAGTATGCACAGAATGAGAGAACAGATTCAGAGTGAGAGAAAAACACAGAATCCAACTGTGCAAGCATCAGGAAGACAAGGACTATTGAGGAAGTGATGCAGCCCTGAATGAAAGCAAAGAAGTTTTCTTGTGCTGAATGTTGGCTCAAAAGGGTGATTAGGAACACTGAGCAAGAAAGTCATCTTCTGTTCAAGCCTCCTCTGTATTTCCACACAGCTAACAGCTATTTACATCTAAATAATTTCTCTATAATTGGATTCCATTTGACATCTGTTATAACTTCTACTCTGTATCAGCAGCACCCTTCCAATGTTATAGATAAAGGCAACATTAAAATGTGAAGTTGTCTCCCAGTTTAAGGAAACCCTGCTTGATTATTTAAAGCCAGACAAAGACCAATACTCTGGAAGAGATACCACAGGGAACAAGCTTGCCCTAGCAGAAAATTCTTTCGATGATCCAACCAGTCTTTCCTCATTTCCAGTGTGTGAAGAGTCAAATGCAACTTAATGTGATGCCAGGACACAGCAGTCCTTCAGGGCAACCCACAAATATCATGTTTGTTGTCACTCTCTATTTTAGACAGCCTAAATATAGGCCCATTAGACATGATGGTTCTATTCCTTCAGCATGGCTACTCCTGTTTCAAGGGAATGAAAAAACAGCTCTAGGAAAAAAAAAAAAAAAAAAAAAGTTGTGCAAAGATTGAATTTACAGGTATTCAGTATTTTATATAATATTATCATAAATATATCTGAAGTAGAAACAAAGTTCCTGACAAGTCAAGTTCACACACAGTACAAAAGAGTATGTTTGCAGTGATGCTGTCTAATGCATTTATGTCTAATTGTATTTGTTTAGTTGTCAAAACATAAGAATGCATAGTATGCTAGTAGCATGACGTAGAACAGAGGGTATGAGAAAATCCTTCACTTTCTGTTGTTTGGTTTTGGTTTTACTGAGGTTTTGGGTTGGTTTGTTTCCACTAACACACGCTAGTAAGTGGTACTCTCTGGTGGTGCCCTGATGATAGGGCCTGTGAGACAACAGAGGAATTCTAAAAGAGGAATGCACAAAGACATTGTGGCCTGGGTCTGGCTGGGATTTTTTATGTGATGCAGGCTCCCTTTGCACATGCAGGTGGCAAATACTTGTATTTTATTGCTGAGGAAGCTACAACAGGGAGGCAGTGCAAGTCTGAGAGCAGCTGCAGGAAGGACTGGCTGTACCTCATGCTAGAGGGCATCAAATAATTAATACCAGTGTTATTGCACGAGATCATCTTTTAACCTGACACAAATGCCCAGCTACAAAGCATGCAGGGTGTTAAAAAATATGCAGTATTATACACCAAAATTCATATTTACCAGCTCCCCCAGAGTGGGACAATGGCTGATCACTCAATGGTGGGGGCATTTCTGTCAATGCAACCTGTCAGAACTGGAACAGCAGAGAGCACTGCATATTGTGTGCATGACAGAGCTGTGCAGACACCCTGGGGAAGGTCCTTGCAGGCCAAACCATTTCCTGGGGAACCTTGTGCAGTGGCACCCTCTTGAATGCCTGGCTTGAGCCAGTGGGACACAAGTGCTGCAGCTGTGTGTACATGCACAGGCTACACAGAATCAAAACTAAACAAACCACTATTTATAGGGAAAAAAAAATCTCCAGTTTTCACACAGGCATAGGAATGTAATTCAGTCCTTCAAAATTCCATGTTTTGAGGATATATAATAATTTAGTTTAGTTACAAGAAATCAATACTCGAAAGGGACAGGAGAAAGGGACAGGAGAAAGGGACAGGAGAAAGGGACAGGAGAAAGGGACAGGAGATAAATGTACAGCAAGACATTTCCCTGTTCTTTCCTTCTCAAAAAAAACAATGCTTCAGTTTCAAATAGTTGACATTTATTTTATCATTTAATCATAGGATCATGAAATGTTAAAGCTTGAAAGGGACCTTCAGGATCACCTAGTCAGGGGCAGGGTCATCTTATTCAACCCAGCCCTGAACTCTGCCAGGGTTGGGGCATCCACAACCTCCATGGACAATCTGTTCCAGTGTCTCAGCATCTTCCCAGTAAAGAATTCCTTCCTATTTTCTTCCTAATTCCCTGTTTCAATTTGTACCCACTACTCCTTGTCTCATCACTCCAACTCCTAAAGAAGAGGAAATCATGTGAAGTTTAACTGCAGCAGGAGGCCAGCCATTCTCTATAGGTAGAACTGTGCTCCCCTCCTGCATTATGCATGTGGAAACTTACAGAGAAAATGAGAGCCACATGGTAGGAGAAGTGTCCTGAGCACATTCCAGCTCTCAGCTGGGCCTGGGTAACTCGGTATCCCAAATTTTCAGACAAGAATTTAATTCATGTTACATTTCTGAGTGCTGTCAGATATTGCACAACTTTCTTCTTTCTGGGTAATACACGACCTCTTCTGTGTTATGCAAGTGTTTTAGTAGAGCAACCGTGTAAAAAAACCCGACAAAAACACAAGATCAAAAACCACCAAAGAAACTCCAAGATTCCCTTTCTGTCCAAGCCACCACAAGTTTAAGACAGGTTTATTGTTGCCTTGAAAACTTTAGAGTGCAGTCAGCAAAACAAAGAAAAAAGAACTTCATGAAGACTTCACTCACTCCATTGAACAAGACAATACAAAGCACTGGAGATGGATGCTGGGCACTCAGGTCGTCCCAGCAAGGCCTTTCTTCATTCAAAGGTCTGCAGTCTGAACATCCTGCCTGTGCAACCCCTCCTAGGCAACACTCCCAGCAGGGCAGTGGGTCTGACAGCACAGCTGCTTGTGGGATTTACCTCCCACTCCAGGGGTTCCCTTCCTGGGAATCCCCAGTGCAAAGTCTGTGCCAGGCTCAGGAACCAGGAATGAGACAAACAGGAGTCACTGGCTTTGGTCTGCAGGTGTTTATTATTTCTGTATCACAGTTCAGAGCCTTAGGTGACAACAGGCCCTGCACACTTCAGTGACATGTGCCAGAAAGAGCAAAAATGGACAATCCCAAGGATTTTTATAGATACCTTATCCAATTGAGCTCCACAACGTACCTAACACGTTGTATGTTTTGATTTTTCTACCAATTCCTAATTATTCTTCAGTCACATACCATCTGCACTGTGACCTTGTCTAACCAATCACTGTGCCACCAACACTGCAGAAAATGGAGTAGATGAAGAAGGAAGAAGCTGAGTCAACACTCCAAATCCTCCATCCTGTCTTTCATCTACCTTCCATACTAAAACCCAAAATCTACTTTTTCACCCCGTGATAAACTACAACATCATCTACTATATACATTAACAAAAACTCAACTTCTCCCAAAGTCCTGGAAGCTTTTTCCATGGCCAAAGGCTAAAAGCTGTGCTCTCCTGAGAAACAAGACCTCTCAGGACAGGCACAGGGGATATTCCTGTGTCCTGAATTCCCACAGCTGCTTTCTGATCCTGCCCTGGACACAGAAAGAATGCAGTCAGGTCACCCCAGCTCCCACCTGGAGCCAGCCTTGCAGAGCCAGAAGTGACCGTGGTTGTTGTTATTCTGTTCCTCACACTAAGCCTCAGCAGCACAGCCTTGTGCTGGGTGGAAATACCAGTTCATGGCAGTGCTAATGGAGCATTACTGCTCTCCTGGCAGCTCTGGGGAGCTGAATCCAGCCAGCCTTTGGCAAAGGCTGCCATATCCAGTGGACAAGTGTTGGCAGTGGGACACAGACAAGTAGATTTTAAAATAGTTGAGGTATTTGCTTCCTCTTTCATAAAGGCACAGGTCCACTAAGGGACAGGGACACTCTGACACCAGGACTCACTGTGTCAGAGTTGTAAATTTGACACATAAATCACACAGGCACAAAAACATGCTACCAATTACTGAATATTAGCAGCATTAGAAGAACTTTTTTTCTTTTTTTTTTTTTTCCTTTTAGAAAAACTTCCTGAAAAGAAAGGACTCTCCCTTGAAAGTTAGTGCCTGTTTAAGTGTCACCAAAGAGCTAATCTAAGTGTTTGTTTGGAGCTGCAGCTCCCAAAGGTCTGTGGCTACCCTCAATCAGCCTCAGCTCCAAGCACATTCCTGTCAATAGCCTGGACTGGATACTGGGAGAAACTGCAAACTTTTCTGGGAAAAAAAAAAGAGTTGAATGCTGGTGTCAAGTTCTGAGCCCACATGTAGTGTGGTAAACTTTAGAGGTGCCTCCATTCAGAGAGACTGGATGATTAAATTGCAGAGGTCAGAGATGTGTTATTTAGGAGAGGAAAGCCCAGATCTGCCAAATCTATTCTGTCTCAGTTTTATCCTCTCCAGTGACACTTGAGATTCTGGCTGTGAATGCCTCCAAAGTAATCCACCTATCAACTGAGATCTCATTCCTCATGCTAAACTCATGTCCTGGGTAATTTAGGATAAATTTGGGAGCATGCACCTGATGTTTAAATGCATAATTTTTATATATAACTATGCATAATTTTAATATATAGAATATAAACTTTAGCCAAGTAAATACTTGAATTGTGATGAACTTGAAACAACCTAGCAAGGATCAGAGGGAAAGGAGCACTTCTGCTGGCAAGTTTTTGTCATTAGGAGCAGCTGGCAACCAAACATCAACTAATCATTAAACTTCATAGGCCAAATTCTTCCTTACAGCTATTCAATTGAAACTGCTCTGTCAGAAAATAAACAGGCCTTGTGCTGCAGAGCTTGACCAGCTCTAGTTTCAGTTGTGCAGCTACTAATACTTTTTCTCTTCAAAAATGCTTAGTAGAGTTTTTTTCATGCATTTCCATCACCCACACAACCACAAAACCACCATGAAGTTCTGCAAAACAGTACCTTCTGTTCACCAGAGGCCCCTGATTCAGATAGCAAAATTGCTGTATCATACAGCCACCTCCTATTTCAAAAGTAAATTGAAGATAATTCTCTCATTTCATTTCACAGCTGGCAAACCCAAGAGCCCACAGAGAGAATGGGTTTCCATAAATATTCATGTCTATAAATGCCAACTAAAACTTGGCCTAGAAGAGCATAATGAATTAAGAAACAGCTCAGCAAAGAGACATCCTTTCTCTCTAGCTCACCAGGCAGGTCTGCTGCCCTTGGACCAGGAGCTCCACTTAGAATCCCAGCTCTGGAGCACACTGCTCTTTGAATATCAGGACAGTTTTGAACTACCAGAGCACCTCTGCAGGATCCTGAAGCACACTGGTCAGCTCTGCCCTCTGCTTCAAGCTGAAGGAGCCCTGCTGACACATTTAGCCCAGTTACCTCAATGAAGCAAGATGAATCACAGCTGCTTCAACTCCAGACACCCAGTCAGACATCTGAGATAGTCACCTCATTTCTCCTTACGGTCAGCAGAAGAACACAACACCTCCAGAGGGTCCTTTGCCTGATCTAAGTTCAGATGAGGCAAATCCCCCTCCAAGAAGAGCATGGGAACTCCCTTCGACTTGCATGTCTTTTTCACACCTAAGGGTGTAAACTTTAAGGAAGTCTTACACACATTTCTAGACATTTCACTGCAGGTGACTGACAAACCTTAATATATCACTGCTGAGAAATATTTTCAGTATTATGGGAAATGCTCCCTGTCAAAAAAGCACCTATTGAAGGATTCTCAGGACTGATGAGAGCAAAAGCTCTTTAACTTTATGGTTTCCCTTCAGGAACTGTATCTCTGTAGAACTGATGTATCAGAAAGCTAGACATTCCAGTAATCTACTTCTTTTAAGATTATTTCCTATTTAAAAAGCACTATTTGTTTCTAGGTTTATCTAAGGGACACACTGTCCTAGCATTGATGTCTGCTATTAACTCATTGTTCTATGATGTTTATTCTTTTTCTTGTATATTTTTTCTGTCAATATGTAACAATGATTATGCCAAATTTAAAATTAGGTTGTCAGATTGGTCAGGAGACTATATCCTAAGTTAACACTAGCAAACAGCATAAAACCTTGCCAGCAGGAGCAGAATGGTACAGTGAAATACTTAGCATTAAGAGCACAACTTTCACACTACCTTTTTTTTGGTGGTTTTTACTTAAAATTGTCTCCAGAATGATCCTGTAGACTGAATCTGCATTAGCACATGGAGTAGATTAAACGAGCTCCTCTTTCTGCTCAGTTTTATCCCAAACACAATCAGTTAATGTGCTCTGAGATGCAAACTTTTTCTCAGATATGCAGGTGATCAGGACATTCATTTTAAAAGTGCATTCCTGCCCTAAATAATGTGCTCGTGTATTTGCATCCATAGTTTTTTTTCAGAAAAGAAAAGAAATCTGGAAGACTGATGTGTGTTGCCTGGTATTTCCACAGGACTGCGTCTTTTCAATTTTTTCAATCATAACTTCTGAAATTTTACCCCCCTTTCAGTTTTGAAAGAAATAGGACATTCCACACCATTCACCTTATTTGAACATTTAGAAGACAGTGAAAAATTGATGGCAGAAGTCAACAGGATATACATAATCCCTTCCTGGGAAGCAGTCTTACCCACACAGCCATCTGTAGATGGATTTCTGGCCCTGTTTAAGGTCCTGGTAAACCTTTCACCACCCACAAGGAGCAAAGATTTAAGTTTCCAGATGTACAAGCTGAGCTGTAAGGCTTCTAATTTCCTAGGACTAAAATTCTTGTGGTCATAATTACAGCTACAGTCTTGAAGCCAACACATGCTCATACCTGACACATACAAAGACATTCCTTCCTCGAGGTTAACCACTCCAGAAGTTATTACATCCATTACAGAATTCACAGTCCTGTAAGAAAACATCTGTCCTGAGAGACTCCAAAGAAATGTACCAAGACATCTTGAGGACAAAATAATCTGGTCTTGCAGTTGAGTGTTTTATCTTTTTTTTTTTTAAAATGCAACTAATAGTTCAGGCAAATTGTCCAAGAATTGCCTTTTGAAGGCTGTCCTTTCCTAGCTGACCTGCAGAGTGAGTTTCAGTGATTGTCTTAGATAAACACAACTTTTAGATGGCAAAGATGCTGTTAGAAGACTGCCACCACCACATGAATCCTTATAGTTCTGTAGCTTAGTTCCTAATGAACTTTTTGCTTTTCCAGCTTCCAAAGAAAAAGCTGATGGTGTTGCAAAGATGGCCTTTAACAGGACTTCAACAATTCAAAACTGATTCTGTTAGCTTACTGCACAAACTCTCAGCACAATAACTGGGTTAAAAGCTGCACGAAGAAAGGGTACTAGCAGGAGCCAAGTGTCAGAGCAGGAGAAGCCACAAGCCATGACTTCAGAGCTGATGCCACCTTGGAAACTCTCACTGACTGGAAAAAGTGACTGCTTCAGGGCCAACAGAAGCCTTGCAGAGCAGAACATCTTGAGGGGTTTGTAACTTAGATACCACTCCTCATCTTCACTTGCTGATGCCAGACTTGAGAGAGCTGAAAATTACAGGCTCTATAAACATGGTGTATTTAGCCCACTCACAATATGGCTTTAACCCACACACAGTCTGGGCTGCTCAAGCAGGGAGCTGGACCAGCTGCCAGTTCTTACACAAGGACCACTACTGAGATGTAGCTGTTACCTTTTTACCTTGCATCCCTTGGACTGACATCTAAATCAATTAGAGTATTAATTATGACACTGATGTAGTGATACAAGGAACTTGAGTTTAACTCTGCAGTTAAAGACCAAGGTATGCTGTTCTTATGTTCTGTTCTTAATGATAATGAAGGACACAAATTATAAGTGCATGCAACGAGTCAGAACTGAGATTCACTGCATCATGTGAGAGAAAAAAAAAAAATCTGACCCTTTTTCCTTACTGGAAAGTTTAATGGTCATGCTTCTGATGACAGTGATATTTTAAAAATAATTTAAAAGCCAAAACTATAAAAAAGCAGAGATCACTAAAGCTGCCAGCTGTATTCCTACATATAAGGAAACCTGTATGTTAGATCTGCTTGGGAGTTACTGCCACTCACTCTGCACTTTAAACCATCATAGTAATATAATGAAAACCCATTAATAATATACAGAAAAGGTCAAAGGTTTACTTGGAAAAAAGCATGACATAATAAGGCAATTCATAGCAAACACCGCTTTAAATTATAATCAATCAAATCTGAAAATTCTTGGAGAAGAGACAACCTAACCATTAGGAAACGAAGTATTTAGGGAAGTCCAATGTGTTGCATAATCCCACATAATACATCTCATAGAGATGTGGGAAACTGCTCTTTAAGCTTTTTGGTGATAACACAAACTTTGCTAAAATAAACCCGTTTATCTGAACAATACTAAGGCAAAGTCCAGACCTCACTTGGCTGTGTAATGCAAGGTATGTTTCCATCACCTTGGCAGAGAAAAGACAAAATCGGAGTCACGTGCCAGAATTAGAGTATACAATCATTTTCCAAGCAACCTGTAGTATGAAATTAACTTGCCCGGACTAGTAAATCTGCAAAACACACATTTCACAGAAGACAAGAATGATTCATATCTGATTCAAAGGTAAAGAAACGCCAATGTTTGCCAAATTTTTGCCTTGACAACACCAAAACTGCCCTCAAACCAATACTGCAGTATTATCCTAAGGTTATTTCCCAGTAAAAGGTACAACTGAAGTATGAGAAGACACGAGCTGCAAAGCATTGCTCGATCCAGTCGAGCAGTCGAATATTTTTTAAACTTTTGTGTCTCTGGAAACCTGAAGTCTCAAAAAGATTAAGCCATGGGAAAGAAGAAATCAGAAAAGTTGAGGCTGATGACATCCAATTAATCCACAAAACAATTAACAAAAATCAATCGAGAAAAGCGGAGACGCAGTACAGAAAGAATATTTACCGCATGAACTAAACAAACGGGCAGACAAAACGCTGAGCGATCGTGCATTAACACAAAAATCCACTTTGCCTGGAAATACGTAATTTGAGCATTTTAAACCTACAATTTACACAGCGCACTCAAACGCGGCAACAGAGAGACGAGCGAGCGACTTTTGTTCGCCTTGCAGTACCCGAACCGCAGGAAAACGCTTCAGGAGCGGCACAACTCGGCGGACTCGCCCGCAAGAAAAAGAAATCCAGAGCGTGAGGAATTCCACAGCGCAGCTGAGGGGGAGGCGGACACGGGCGGCTGCTCTGAGCGTTAACCCCTCGGCAGCGCGGCAGCCGCGCACCCCGAGCGCCGCCGGGCTCCGGCCCCCGCACGCTCGGCGGAGAACGGCCCCGGGGGAGGCTGCGAGCCCCGCGGGGAGCGGCCGCGCCCTC
>VXBQ01010455.1:4584-45180 GCA_013400175.1 Phainopepla nitens | reverse complement strand
TGGAGCCGTTTCCCCGGCCGGAGCCGGAGCCGTTCCTCCGCGCGGAGCCGCTCCATCCCCCGCTCGGAGCCGGAGCCGCTCCATCCCCCGCTCGGAGCCGGAGCCGCTCCATCCCCCGCGCGGAGCCGGAGCCGCTCCATCCCCCGCTCGGAGCCGGAGCCGCTCCATCCCCCGCGCGGAGCCGGAGCCGCTCCATCCCCCGCGCGGAGCCGGAGCCGGAGCCGGAGCCCCGCACAGGTGGCGGCGGCGGAGGGCCGCTGGTCCCGCGCTCCCGGCGCTGATCCCGTCCAAGCTTTCTCAGGGCCCGCTCCTAAATACGATTCAAAGGCAACGGACTTTGCCGTCTCCGCTCACGCACGGGCAGAAATAAATAGCAATGTGCAAATAACAATTGATGATGCAAACAAAATATCCTTCTGCTCGGGGTTATTCGACGGGCGTGCTTAAATACAGCGCTGGTTATTTGTAACTCTTGGGGAGTTCGTGTACGCACTTTTAACGCCAATTAACAGTCACCTCACTTATTTTGTTGGACCCTGACGAATTTCACGGATTATGGATTAGGAGGTATAAGAACCTTAATACAATGTCTATGAACCAAATTGTGTTTAAGCTGTTAAACTCTGTAAGAGTATTAAAAACCTAATAATATAAATTGTATGGTAATATTAATCTTATTTCTGCCTTTAAGTAGTTCAGAAAGCAATTTGTATATGGAAATGTCTTTATGGAGGAATTAACTTCTAACCCCAGTACATTTCCGAGACTCCAGCTGAAAGGAAGCTTATGCAAAATGAACACGAGCATCATTAGCCCAAAAGCGAGCGCAGATGTGTACATTTACATCCATCAGCAGATTCAGAGAATGACTCCGGAGAGCTGAGGGAGCAGCAAGTCACCGAAGAGCTTCCTAGAAAATCGAACCTCGCAAGCTGAGGAATGATAATGACCTTACCATTTGCAATAAACACTGTAATAACAGCCGAAATTGTGAGAGAGGACTGACTGTAAAAGTAAAAAAAAATAAAAAAATTTTTAAAAAAAAGGAAGTTGCAGTTTTATTCTTCTCTGCGCGAACTGAGAGCTTTTTAAGTGCAAAACCACTGGGAAAATCTCAAACGCACAATGCAAGATAACGATGCAATTCCAACTCAGCAGCTTGGCATGATGCCTGGCTCACCTGATGGCTTGGAAGGGGCTTGCAAAGGCGGTCGCGGTGCAGAGCAGCCCGGGGACACGCGGCTCAGAGGACACTCGGACCCGAGCCCCCTGGCACAAGCCGGGCCATGGCCAGCGCCAGCCGGAGGGGCCGCCAGAAAAGAGCACACAGCGCCCAGGTTCCCAAACGGGACTTGCAGATGCTCTCCTATCCCACAGGAGATGCTGATTGCCCAGACAAAGCCGGTCGCCTGGAAGATGTTTAGCTGAATGATCTGCCCACGGGCCCAAATGGGTTTAGGCTGGGTGTCAGACTCATTTACATGTGTACAGGGTAAATTCAACAAGGACATGAATAGTTCTGCTCAGGTAGAACCGGTGTCTTTTGTTTCTTTTCAGGATTGTTTTATGAGCCACAAGAACTACAGATTAGTTTTCCAATTGTTTCCCTTTATCTTCCCCATCTTTAATAAATCCAGGATCCAGAATAACATTATTGACCTCTGAGGTACTGTCATCAATCCTTCCCTGGCTTTGGTCAAGTCCTGAACCCCAATTACTCTTTTGCTTTTTCCTCTTCTTTGTTTTCTGAATTAAGGTGAAAGCTGTTACAGAGTAACTTTTCACAACAGTATTTGAACTTACAGTCACAAAGGCAGCTACAAATGCTGTCAAAACCAGTCCAACAGTGGCAGTGGTTGCTGTATCTTGCACTGCTGAAGCACAAAGCGTGAAATGCCAACAAGCAGGCTGTCATTAAGATTTAGCACCAGAAATAGATTTGCCATCTTTGCTTTCTTTTCACTCCAGAGCATATTTACTGATAGCCTTTGGACGGTTTAAGGGCTGAGGAAAGGGATGTTTCCTCATTTAGGAAATCATTAAAGGTAAAAGGCTTGCATGTAATATATAACGCTTTTTAGCGCTTTTTCCTCTTTTACACAGATTACCAGGCCTAAATTTGCTCTTGCACCAATTACTTTTTCTGATATTAGGTAAATTGAAGTTCCTGTATTAAGTATCCTTTTAAAAAGGAGGAGGGGGACAGCAAAAATCTGTTTTACATTTGATTCTCGTACACTATTTATTCCATCCAAGTTACAACATCATTACCACGACATCACCCAACTCTGTTTAGTACTATTATTCTGTTTGGACTTGCAAGTAATTTTTGCTTTATATTTCTGAAGTTCTTTCACTAGTAAGATCTTGACTGGAAGGAGTAGCAGGTAACATACCTGATACAGGTTCTTGTATTTTCTTGAGTCTTCTCAGAATCAAACACACAGAAAACATTTTTGGTCAGCCATGCAGTGGTCAGGCAGTTGAACTTAATGGTCATTACAATCCCTTTCCACTGAAATGTTCTATTACACCAAACCCAAAATTATTTTACTTAAATAAGTATGTACAATTTCTGGTTGAACACTGCTGTTCCTACAATAGAAAGAGAAAAGAGAATATACCTGACCATTTATTCCCACCAAAGTAAAGACATAGGGAAAAAAATTAAAAAAGAAATAAATCAAACATTCTCCAGAGAATTTTATTTGCCTACTTCAAATAGTTTGGATTTGAGGAACAAAGTTTATATTCTTCCTTTTTCTAGAATATGGCAATATTAACCATAAAAATGCAGCATTCTGTTCTTGATATTCTGACTGATGTATTTATCTGAATATGTATTTATGATATGACTCTACAGGGTTAGAGCATGTCAAATCATAACTATAAACTCAAGTACTGAGAACTAAAGGCTAGAATGATCCCAATTCTAATTTATTTTGAATATACACATCACCTAGCTTTTTGTTCTTTCAACTTGACAGCTAACTAGGGTTTTTAATATTTCATTATAAAGATATTAATAATTCATCATATCCTGGCATATGATACTATTTTATTCCAATACAAACCCATGATTCTCATGCAAACTTTACTGCAAATTTAATTAAATATGTCAGTTAATGGAATTCCATATATTTCATCATTTTGAGGCAATGTGACTTAACCCTTAGGGGTGTGCCAAGAGAGGCTCAATCCAGAAGTAGAGAAGCACTTTGAGATTTTCTTTACCTATCTGGACCTGCTTCCAACAATTAAGTCTGTTCTTCACATATCTCTTTCTATTGTGTCACAGAGTGGTCTCCCAGGAGTGCTGCTTCTCAGCCAGTGAGCTGATAACTGATATCAACACACAGAGCAGTACAGGAAAGGAAATGTGCAGTGCCAGAAGCTTGTTTGCTCAGCTCCCTGACCTGGGACCATGTGCACACAGCTGCATCTTCGCTCCAGGTGCCACAGCCCAGCCTGGCACATCACACACTCCAGGAGAGGTTTGTTTAACTGCACATCTCAGTAACGGCAAGATCAGTTTAGAATGAATATTGCTGGCACAAATGCACTATTTCCAGCAAGGCAGGCTGGAAACTGCCTTCACTTCCCCTTCACAGATGGTGTTTTCCCCACAGAAGGGCATTTCTCAATGACCAGACACCCTTGTTTTGCCATGTAACAGCAAACCAGATTACCTCTGTGTGCAGAGCTTGTTCTGCAGTCTGAGCAACTGAAGAGTTTGTGGAATAGCAGTGCCAGCAGTGTAATGGCTAGTGGAGAAACTTGGAAGCATCAAATGCTTAATATAAGCATAGAGAAAGCTTTATAAAGGTTTATCAAACATGCTCATTTTATGTAATTTGAAAGCTTCCTTTTCTGTAACTGCAAGAAAGCCTTTATGATTGGGCATTTAGAATTCCCAAGGAGGCAGTGGAAATCAATTATTTTATTTGATGTGCTTAAATAAGGAACTGTATTTTAAAATGACAGAGAATATAGTTTGTTCTAGCACCTTCACAAAGCCAAATGGGATTAATAAGACACTAGATCCAAAATCTAAAAAGGGGATTTATTTTTAGTTTACTTTTCTATTAATTTGCAGTATTTATGATAGAGTTTTTCAGTTTTCAGCCAAAGGATCATTTGCAAACTGTTTACTCTAAACATGAGAGCTGTGTTTTATGATGCTGAACTAGTATCACCAGAAACATTTAGAAGTATTTCATATCAACCTATCTTTTGGAACTGGCTAAGAATGACAAATGTAGTGAAGAGCAAACTCCTTGGGGCTTGTAAACCCAAACATAATAATTAGGCCAATTTTTTGCAATTACATGTGCAAAAAAACCTGAATTATTTTTTGTGTCTCTCTGGAGCTATTCACTGAATACACAAGATAGAGCAGGCAGACAGTTAACACACAACGTTCAGTTTGTTAGTTGAGAGATTACATCAATGAAGAAATCCTTTCTTGCTGTTTTGAGAAGTTCCTACCTCCTTGCACCCTTTGCCTTCCAAAAAAAAAAAAAAAATCAGACTCCTAGCAGGGAGCTCAGTAAAGCTGTTAGTTTAGCAAAGAGGCAGGAAAAGCCAACACAGCTGTGTGCAGTGAGATCACATTTATCTCACTGGGTCTGAATTCCCTTACTAGAGTCACCTCCCTTCTGTGCAATGTTCCCCAGATTCCAACAACCAAGTCAAACACTGAATTATTTGTAGAAAAAAAAGGAAATCTTTAGTTATCTAATTACAGCTGAACATTAACATAACACTGGATTTCATGAGAAAATGTATATGTATTTTGGTGTGGCTGTTCTTCCTAATGGACTGTCCAGTCCTATAAATCAATGTAATGAAAACTAGAAATGAAACTGAATACAACCTGAAAAGAGTTAAATCAAATCCTGGTATCACAGCCCCAGTAATGAAGGCAAAAAAATCACTGTGGAAAACTCACCAACATGTTGATTGTCAGGCCTTCAGCCTTTGAATTCAAAGCTGGATGATTGTTCAAGAAGTATTTTTTTCATAATGCAAAGTTATAACCCTTAAACTGGTACATTGCACGTATTTCTTCAGTGATTTTAACATGAGCTATAATAATGACTTTAAAATCTATGAAGAGTGTTTGATTTTATCCCTTTTTAATACTATCAATGAAAATTGGATTTCCTTTAAAATTGCTGTTGACTAGATCTGGGAAACTTTCCAAATAGTAGTAGTAGTAATAATAAATTATTTAGAAGCACCTAAAATGAATTTCAGTATATAGCAAAGTCTGGAGCCTAACAAACATTAAAATTAGATTGGACAGAAACAAAAAACAGAAAATATTTTTAATTACCTTCAAGCTATTTGGAGAGCTCAAATATTGCATCAAATGATCTCAGTGAAAAACGATTTAAAAAAATTCATCACCTGTTGCTGAACATTTTCACTTACTTTAGTGGGAAGGATTTTGGACTCTAAGAAAATATGGATTAAACTTTGCAAAAGAGGCCATTGTCCTGGAAGCTGTGCACATAATATTCCAAACAATGTTGGAAGACAGTCTGGCACGTTTTAGAATGTCCAATGTTCTAAAAAATTTAATTTAATAGTCATGGGAAGGTAATTATTAACCAGGTCTTACCAAAAGCTGCAGTGATAATTAATTTTGAACTTCTGCTCCACAAATATGAGAGAAGTAAGAGTACTGAGTTATTTAATTTTGTTAAGTTTCTGAAGTTCCTGCAACCAAGGACATTTATATCTCTGTGTATGTGTGTGGTTGTGTACACACAGACATTCTCCCAAGAAATGACAGTGACTCCAAGTGTGGAAGTTCCTCCCTTCCCAATCTTTGAGACTTCAAGTATTTAACAAGTCCAAGTTGTCATTACTGTCTGAGACTCCCCTTGTGGCTACAAACACACCCCAGGTACAACCTTTTTTCCCTCCCAGCAAAAGCAGTTAATTAGAAGTAATAAAAAAAAAAAGTTGGTCTGAATCTTGTACAGAAATGGAGCCACATTCATAACAGATGGGAACTGGAACAAATGATTTTACAGAACAGCCTGGGTTTAGGAGGAAGAATGAAGCAAAACAAGCATATGAAAAAAAAAAAAGGAAATACAGAAAATGACTGACAGAATTGAAGAGCTGTAATTTCAGTATTCTGCAACACAAAAAAACCTGATATTCTTCAAAGCTATTTTCAAAAATCTGGAATTGCATCCCATGTTATATGGAAGGCTCAGAAAGTTGGATACCAAAGAAATAAAAATATGAGCAACCTATCTCTGTGGAAGCTAAATGACATCTCTCTCTCTCTTACTACCTGAATTGCAACTAACATGGTACTCCATCTCCACTTACTTCTCTTTCTGAAAATAAAATCTAAGACTACATGTTATAGTTTTCATTATCTGGACACATGGTACCCTGCTCTCCCTCATCCTTGGCTGCAGAAGAAGTTGATTAATGTTGTCTGAAAACTTTTGACAATAAGTAGGCTAGAGTGACTTTTTTCCCTCAATTATTCTTTATAAAAAAAGGAATCAAAGTCATGGATTCAGAAAATCCATTAAGATCCTGAAAATTTAGACAAGAGTAAGAACATTTTGTTATTACACCAAATAACACATTCTAATCAAACAGGTCTTGTAGGTTTAGAAACTATACTCTCTAGTAATAATTTGTTTTAGTCTCAAGACTAAAATACAGAGAATACAGCAATATAAAAACTAAAACCAAACAAAATATAGTAGTTTTCAATGAACATTATCCTGGAGCTTTTTAAAACAAACAACAGAAATGCCCAGTGCTCTCCCACACCACATCATACATTTACCTGGTACTCAAATCTCTCCAGAGAGCACAGCCCCACCTCGGCCACAGGCTCCAAATAAAATATCTGTACCTGACCCCACCTCAACTGAGCATGCCAGCAATCACATCTCAAACAATGCACTTTTTTGGAAGGTGAGGGATGACCTCACTAAGCTTGAGCTCTGTCAGTGGAACTCAAGCTGGTTTTAATGGCTCCAGTTCTGCATTTACCTCCACCAAGTGCTCCTGGCAGGAGCAGGCAGGAAGGAAAGCCTCCAAGTACTTCAGAAAACGGTGTAATTTGGATCACTTCCCTACTGATGCCTGTCCTAGCCACTACTGCTCCCCCAGTGTTCTTATTCCCTTCTCCCCATGAACAGGCAGACTGGGAAGCCCATCAATTAATGAACTGAACGAGGGAGGACTTGGTCTCAACAGGTGGAAGCTGCAGGGATGAATGGGTCAAAAAGGGCCTAAAAAGCAAAAGAATTTGCCAGCTTGGAGCAGTGCCTCCCCCAGTACCTGCTCCCAGTGACTGAATTACCCCTGGATCACCCTGAAGTGCAGCAGGAATTCTGAAGTTACTGGTCACTACTCTTGAGGCACACAGCAGTTGTGTGTCTAGCAGGCATGGAACGAATGCTACATACAGTGTCACACACACACACAGAGGACAAGATGCATAAAGATCCATTCCCCCTTGCTCTGCCTTTCCCAAGGAATGGAAGTGAAAGTGTGAGAATCCTTACAGGAGGGGATGCATTGAACAGTGGCATGTACCAGCAGCAGCAATTCCCATTTCTGTTATCATAACCACTGTGAACACTGAGGGTAACCACACAGGTGGTGTCTTTATTTCACAAGATTAAAGATACAGTACAAAATGAATCTGTACATCTTTCTATTAACAGAATTTGTTTACACAATTATATTACATTTGACCAACCTTTATACTGATTTTAAATACAAAATAAATTTACAAAACTCCTACAAGACCCTTTAAAGAACTGTAGCTGATAAAAACAAAGGGTTCCCCCCAATAGTCCCTATTTGCCATATGCATTTGCAGTAGTTCAAATCAAACTAAATCTTTTCAGTTTAATATTCTCTGAAACAAAAATAGAATTTCAGTTCATTGTTGCCTATCTAAAAGGAAAGCAACTTGCAAAGGTGAGTGTAATCCCCTTTTATAGGCCAAAACTAGCATATAATAGGTGGAAATTAGATAATGCATAGTCTTAAAAAGTCCTTTCAACAAGCTATATCTTAATGTTCTTCCCTCAAATTAAAACATTTGATTTTTTTTTTGTTTTGTTTTTGTTTTTCTTAATAAGAGTAGCTGACTTATGGAAGATGACTAAAAAGTGAGTAAAACTATGTTGCAAGAACCTCACAGGGATGTTGGTATCAAAGGCCTTACCTTCTATTACACTGTCCCACCAGGGACAATATAAAGCAAGAAAATTATTTCAACAGATAGCTCTGGGACAAGTTTCACCAGTGATGAACTAAAATCCTGTCTTCTCAACAGTTCAGTATTTCTTTGAAGTAGCAAGAACAGCTAATATCTGATTAATAATTTGAGATGCAGAATAATGTGTTTCTCCATCTTCTCCCACAGTTTTCCTACACATAAAAATCCCACCAAGAACACTTACTGCTCTGTAGCTCTATTTTCTCTGCAGGGAAAGAAGAGCATGTGTCTGTGAAGGTCAAATAGGCAGGCTCTGTCCTATGTTACTACACACAAACAATACAACTTTTCCATTCAAACCTTGCTGAACACACCCAGAAAGGCTTCTCTTAAATCAAGTTTCCCTTCTGAAATACTCCTGCATATGAACTATGCCATAACCTGTGTGCTACCAAAAGGGAGAAGTACTTCACTGCAGTAAACTGAGCCACTCAGCTTCTTCAGGAAAAAGATGCTTGATTAACTGAGTGCACAACAGGGAACATATTGCTAGTAAGAGTTAAATAAACTTTCCTCAAAATGCAAGTTTCAGAACAGAGCAATAAGGGATTGTCACAAAAACTTAAGTCATGGTGTAGGTAACTGATTTAGAAAACTTATTCATTTCTTTAATCCCTGAGTTAACTTGCCATTATTTATGGTAAGTATCTTTTTTCTTCTACCACCACATTCAAATGAATGTCATCTGAAAAGTTAGTGGCAGTAATTTGGTGGAAGGGAAAAAAGCAGGAGAAAGACTTCCTTATTGCTCCTTCAAAAAGGATTTTTTTAAAATGAAGTAACTTGCTGATCTTCAATTGTTTTCTTCTGCTGATTTCTTGGATGTAAAAATGCATCAGATTCACTGAAAGTCATCTATAAGACTATCACACAGCAGCAGTGATGAGAGATTCTCATGCAAGCAGAACAGAGCTTTTAGAATTTAGTTCTACCAGATCAACAACCAAACCAGTTTAATAATGCAGTAACAAAATTGTTAAATTGCCTAAGAGACCAATACAAATGAACCAATGGTATTTAACTGAAAAACATTTTCCATACAATCTTTAATTTACTCATGCCAAGCTAAGAAGAGTTATTAAGTGACAGTGGCAAAATATTTCAGAGGGAGTGTTCAGAAGTCACAGATATCTTAGAAATGCAGCTGGGGAATGCTGTACATGTAAGACATTTAAGTTCAATACTGTTTCATCTGCTAATGATGATTAAGACTGAATTCCTCTACCTCATGCTGCAATCCTCCACACTAAAATTAAAGATTTGTCTTCATATGACCAGCATAAGCATTGTGAAGTACTAAGAAGTTCAACCTGTAATACTAGTACTTTTAATACTAGTCATTTGTGACATTTCCATTTACAAATGAATGGATTGCTTCTCTTCTATCCCAAACCAGAGATCCATTGTGCAATGATCTCCTTGCAAATAATGTACCAAGTATGAAACCATACCAAAATCTCAGTTCTAAATAGAGTGTATTGATACACTGCTGCCAATACACTGGAAAAACATTGGCATGAAAAGCCCTTAACCCTTTAAACACAACAGCTTTTGTCAGAAAGCAGGTAAAGTCTCCTCACTTGTATTCACTCAGCTTTATCATAGTATATTCAGAGGGATTAATGCTAGTACAGAAACCAATATTTAACTACTATTGGTAAATAAGAACAGACACTTCTGCATTTCGTGCTTCTAAACTATTCCCCCACTGCTTCCCACCCCCAGCCCTGGAAATTACAGTTCAATGAAAATCATCACTAAGTGAAGATTCCTCTTGCAGTCTTAAATCATCAGTCCACAGGTCACACTCTTTACACTCATTAAAAGGCATCAAGAAGCCACTAGTCTTCTTTCTCTTTGGATTTCCTTGTTACAAGGGGTCCTTGAGATGGCACAGCCAGAGACATTTCTGTGACTCTCCTCTGTGCCAGGTACAGGAGAGGTTGGTGAGAGCCAGAGCACCCCTGTAGCTTTGAAGCAGCATCACTGGCATAAGCCCATGCCCTTTTGTAGAGAGTATGCATTTCTGTGGCTCTTTTTTTATAGATGCATTAAGCAGATGCATGCATGAGACACACACATTTCTTTCTTGCAGTGCAAATCACTAACAGGATTGTTGAAAATGAAGCACAGAACTTCCAGCTCTAAAAGCAAGTCAGCCAACTCACTGAGATTTCTGGCTCTCTCCTTTCTTCAGCGTGTGCAGTAATACTGGTGCTGTCAGCAATGCAGACTCAGCCTCTCAGTACAGACAGATTTAAATTTAGGAACACTACCAATCTGGTTTCATGCCAGGAAGGACTGCAAAGTACACAGGCTCCTGAAAAGCTTTAGAAGCATGTGAGATCTGGGCACTGTGTGGGCAGTTTTCCAGACCCAATCTGTCCCACTGCACCTCATGAGGACATCCTGACTGCTGAGAACTGCCTAAGGGGAAGGGAGAAAAATACCCAAAACAGAAAAGCACAACTGGAGAGTGGCATGTTTGCTGACTGAGTTTTACAGGGTTTATCAATAATCTACGTTAAACCACCCAAGACAGCCTAAAAGATCAAAGTGTAAGAAATACTAAAAAAATGAAATAAGGACTGTAGAAATACTTGGGATGTGGGTCAGAATTTAAGTTCCTAACAGCTCTAATCTTTTCAGAATTTGAATACAGTTCAGCTTCTTGGACTTAAATTTGCCATACATTTATTATTATTAGTTTTATAAAGGGCAACTGCTATCAAGCAGGGAAAAACCTTCCACTGCTAGCCTTCTGTCTCTCTGGGAGATGAAAAGGACTCTGAATAAAGAGGAACTAGATACAGCAGGCAACATTTTTGTAGTAGCACTCTTGTGTTTCCATGAAAAAAAAAAAAAGAAGCCATAGTGTTATTCCATTGGCACTGAAATAACATTCAAATCAGTTTCAAAATAATTTTCTTATCCCTGAAAAAAGGCATCATTCTAAGCAGCTTTCAAACTTTTTTTTTTTTTAAACTTCTTTGTGCCTCTTTTGGGGGAGGGACTGTTGATCCAAAGTCCAAATTCACAATGAGAGTTGTTCCTTTTGCAAAGATGAGTTCTTTCACCGAGGCTCTTGTTGCTATTGTGGTGGTTGGTGCTCTGGGGGCGGTTCCTGTTGAGGCACAGCTGGCCGCAGTCCTGCTGCTCTGGGAATTGCCTGGTGCTGCCTTTGTCTGTAGGCTATAATTGTTCCCAGCAGCAAGGCAATGATAGTCATAAGGTACAGGTCCCACTCAGGCCCCAGCAGCTGGTCCATGTCAATATGGGAGAATACCTCTCTTATCTGAGAAAGAAAAAGTCCACATCACGTCAAGGAACACAAACGGAAAATTACTTTGGTTTTAAATTGTGACACTTTTCATGTACAAGTACCAGTTTTAAAACTTAGCAGTTCTTTTCCTCTCTGAAAAAACAGCATCACATCAACGACATTCTTAGTTTCCAGGAACTAAAATACCATTAAGACTAAGAGCCATGCTATATAGAATGAGGTACTCTATTCTCAGTTTTAGAGATGAAAGTTCTTGCTATGGAGTTTTGTGGCTTTCCCAAGAATGACAGAGCATTAAGCCTCAGGACATTGTACCTTGAGTGGTGCAATGCTGAGATTTGTGCAAGGAATGGACAGGGAAATTAAAATGACTGTTAGTTTTGATTGTGTACCTTGTGTGGTGCAATGCTGAGATTTGTGCAAGGAATGGACAGGGAAATTTAAGTGACTGTTAGTTTTGAGTAGAGGGCCTTTTTGTAAGACTCCATTTGCATAAGGATTGGCCAACATGCACTTCTGTGCTTCACTTCTGTACCTGATGATACTGCAGAGTCACTGCCAATTTAAATCTGCAGCAGCAGACTTAAAACTAGGAAAAGCTGTGTTCTACATACAGCTTCTGAGTGCACTACGTGGGTGTTTGCCCAATTGACTTAGAGTACTTTGACTGTCCTCAGCCTCAAGACTACTGTAATTTGGCAAACGTTGCTGAATTGCCTGAAACTGCATTTGATTTAAGTGGTAATAACTTCCATGCCATTTTAAATTTATTAACTAATCCAAAAAGGCAGTAAGATGTCAGAACACTGAGAAATATCAGAAAGACTTCACTTGAATTCCAGACATTTTTTTTTCCCAGAGCCATCGCCCAGTAGAAACACTAAAAAATGCCTCAACTCTCTAATACAAATAGATTTTTTTTTCCCCCAGAGATCAAACACAACTCTAATGGGGTTGTTACAGCTGAATATAAAATAGCATGAGAATTAGGGATATAATTTTTTTTCCCCCTGAGCAATTATGTTAGTTAAATCTGCTTCATTTTGATAGCAGATGGTCATGGATAAGAACAGTCAAACAGTTTTGAGAAATTCTCTTCAAGGGAAGAACAGCACAGAAGAACATGGCCTGTGCACATTTCAGTTTCACAGAGCTGCACAAATAGGAAACAGGAATGAAAGCTTCAGTGACTTTCTTAATATGCAACAGTAGAAAACAAATCTATGCTAAGTTTGCAGAAGGCTCAAGTAATACTTCAAGGTATAATCTAAGTAAAATTATAAATTGAGCTTCTTTTAAAAATGGAAAGCACATTTGCTGTTTGCTTTTAATTCTGCATTACTTACATTGATTTCTCGTACGTACTGCAAGGAATAAATCACTCCAAGCTTGCAAAGTGCCAGGAAGACTGGAACCTGAGCATCTGGGCTTGCTTCAGCTGCCATGTCATAGAATCGTTTTGCAAGATGAATATCCTAAAGTTAAGAAAATTCAAAGCTCAGTTTTGAAGAAGAACTGGAAAAATTAACCATAGTTTGTTTTTCTGTTTTCCTGAGCTGTGTTCACCTTTGAATATACAAGGAAATGGAAGCTTCAATTTGAGGATGAAGCTATTTTAACTGATGCTAGAACTGAAGTTCACAAACAGGTCAGTGTAATATATTCAACCTCTTCACTGTAAAGCAAGGCAAGTGTTTCAGTAACTCTAGTACTCTAACATCTCCAACACCACAAGAAACATAAAAGACTAAGAAAACCCAAGTTTCAGAGGAATATGCAGCACCATTTCCTCTCATACACTACAGCATGCCTGCTGCATAGTGCAGCTTCTAACCATTTTTGCACATATACACAAATTAGATTTCAGTATTTGTCCAAAATGCACATAACTGGCATTAGTGAGAGCAGCCTGGCAAAAGTACAAGCACACAGAGCAATTTGAGGAAGAGCTTAAATGAGTGCTCTCTTTGGTGGCAATTGAAACAAGGTGGTGACTGTAAGAACTGAGGGGACATGTACTGAATAGTTTAAGTTTCCTTGTTTGTTCAGTGTTTTTTTGGCTCTGCTTCAGATACCTACTGTGCAATGTTAGGATATTTGGATACAAACTGGCTATGTTCACCCAATGATGTGAAGAACATGCTTCTGCAAGACTTGCCTCTGAAAGTGTTCCACACTGGACACTTAAAAGAAGAGAAATCTCCAGCACTTCATGCCACATGCTCATTTGATAATTTCCTGATGGTGAAATACCATACAGGTTTTCTGCTCATTGATACAGCAAAGCTTAGTTCCATAACACTTGTGGAAATAACAGTATGAAAACTGACATATTAAATGAATGAGTTGTAGTAGCTCACATTTCAGTATTTTAATTTAATAGAACAACTTTTACTACTCATTGAGGCTGGAAAGTTTATCTTTTGTGTAACTATTTAAAAGAGCTTCCTTACCTCCTTTGCACTATACTTGTGCTGGTGTAAAAGGAGATCCTAAATAATGGCTTATTGTCATTTCTAATTAGCAATCAGAACTAATTGCTAATTACTTGAATCAATTACTGGACTGAAAAGTGCTAACCATAGGAGTCTGAGCTGTAACACACAAACAGCACTGAAATACCACACCAAATCTTAACATGATACTGTAATAAAATTAACACAATTTTGAGCACTTTATGGAAACAGTCTTCATTCTGACACGTAGCCTCAGGGATTGACAGCATTAAATCTATGAAGAGTGTCCAAATGAACCTGTGTGAGATTTCTGCAAGGGGTTAATATTTGGCATTGACCTGGTCTGAGTCTGAAAACCATCATGGTACATGGTAGTGTAGCATAAAATTCTATATGTAAGAAAGACTATTTATTCAATGATTAAAGTGAAAATAAAGCAAAAGCTGTTTGGTGGGGAAAAACAAAAAATCCCCACATTAAGAAATACCACATTTATCCAGAATGAACAGTGACCTGAACTTGTGCAGGCCACCTTATTGGAACACTCCTCCTAGCTCTGGAATGTTTGCAATCTTAATGACATGGATCTAGGTGAGAATTAAAGTACACATCCCTTTCTTCAAAACACTAACCCAACAATTTTGTTACATACAACAGTGCTACTACAATTTACATGTTCCATCCAGAGGCCTCTAGGGGAAGAACATACTTCAGTGGTAAACATCCTACTACATCAGGAAATATGACTTTAACTGTTAGTCATTTTTAGAGGTACTCAAAATTCAGCAATTTCCATTCTGTGAAAGGAAAGCCAAATATTCTGCTTCATGCAAACTCAGATGTAACCTTTTTAGAATATCCTGGCCCAGCCCCTAGCCCTATCTAAATCAGTCCTAAATCTCCATCTTCTCATCTTACAGTTGCAGAGTTTTAGAACACAGAAAGCAAATACATTACAAATCCAGAATTACTAAGACTGGTTTTATACATGCAGTTGCCTTGCTTAGACATTATTCTCAGTGCTCCTTTCCTATATCTATATTAACCATCTCTATTTCCCTTGCAATTCAACATTTCATTCCATGGTGGATCTGAAGGAGAAGGTATTATTCCTCTGCATAAAGCAAGGCTACATATGCTCATCATGAGCCTCTGTGCACTCATTTTGGTTCTGTGTGTAGCCATCTCTGCTTCAGGCTGGACAATACTCTGTGCAAATGATGGCATTAGGAATCATTTCTCATCATGCTGACCATGATGCAATAACCTTTCCAAACTTCTTATTATTTGATCGAAATTGTGTTGTATTCAAGACAGAAGCAAAATAAAAAGGTCCATGCCTGAAAGAATTTTTCTTTTTTGAAGAAAACCTCCAACTTTAGAACTGCTGCTTTTAGCCACACTTATTTGTAGAAGTTAACTACTTTTGAGGGCTCAGTTACAAAGGGAAGACCATCCTAAAGTAACACTTGAAAGCAAACTTTAGAAAAAATGCAGTTTGTGTACTGTTTTGTCACTTGTACATCTAGGTGATTAAGCATTTTTCAAATGTTGATTGCCTGATGCTGCCAAAGTAACAGTACTGACCCACGATTTGCTCTGCATTGTTCTGGTATTTTGTCAAGAAGCAAAAACTGGTCTTTTAATAGACCAACAGAATAATTACAAGGAGCATACGTAGACAAAAAAAAAAGCTGAAGTTCACTGAAAATAGAGAAAATGAAGCCATTTCTTACAGTTTCAGATCCAGTTATTACTAAATTAATACATTATGCTAAGGTAGGCTGCTCAGAATTAGTGTGCAATTGCCAATTACATTAATTTGACACATACAGAAATATGTTGCTCTGGATTCCATAAGAATTAACTCATGGACAGCAACACACCACAGGCTTTCTAGGAGAACCAGATATACTGTCTTCTTTAGGTGATGCAGTTTGACTAACTTGAAAAACCACATCTGATTTGGTCGTGGTTATGCTTTGTTACCTTGTTTTTAAAAGGTCATGATACAGGAAACAATTCACCAATGTGTTTCACAGGAGGAGAATAATCCTGTACTAAAATATCATGAACCTGGAGTCGATGTGCATTCATTTCACTACACTTCTAAGTCTTGAAAGCATTACTGGAGCATATGGCACTCTTTTTGCTAATATTCACAGTTTTGGGCAAATGCTTTTTCCCTGTCTGTGCATCATTACCTCACAGAGTTTAGTGTGAAGTCAATGTACTTGTCCACTGCCTATTGGTGAATGTATTGGGAGACATGCTAATTCCAATTAAAACAACAAACAGACTCAAACAAAGCAGTGAGTCTACATCTTACTCACCTGCTTGATGCCCAGTCCCTTCTCATGCATGTAGCCCAGATTAAACATTGCTTGAGCACTGTGCTGCTGTTCAGAGGCCAGTCGATAGTGAATGAATGCAGTTTCATAATCAACATCAGTACCAAACCCATAAAAATGGTAATCTCCAAGTTTAATTCTTGCAACAGTATATCCTATAAAGCAAGAAACAACAAAAAAAAAGGATAAAATAGCTAGGCAGAGAAACCCTTTTGGCTTCCTATGAAGATACAGTAGGAGTGTTAGTATTACTTTCCAGTTTGTACAAACTGTATCTTTCACCACCCCCTTACATAAACAGCTTTTATTCTTTAAATTTGGTTAAGCTAACCAAAACACAACCAATTTCTACCTGCAGGAAAGACCTCTTCCTAGTTATCCTACCAACTACCATTTTTATTGCTATGAAGTGGTATCAGCTAAAAACCCATAACATGTTCATAATCAGTCACTTACCACAGAAAAACTTCTCATTTGCTATATGGCCTTTAAAGGATTCAACCTTTTTTTTTTTTTTTTAAGCAGTGACACTGGAAACTTGAAAAATAGTGTCTCATCATCCATGTCACCATCTCAATTTCTTAACTTTCTTAACTTTCCACTAAAAGCCTTGGGAAGTCAGAATTTGCATGTTACTCTTGCTCTCAAGTCAAAAAGCAGTAGACAGATACTAGTGTAGATGCATCCATTTGCAAGTTAGATACCTCAAGATATTTCATCATTAAGTTCACTTCTGCTTATTTTAGGGTAGGACCACAAGGACCAGAGTTTAAATTTGTGTTGTTTGGACGTCAAAGCTGCATTCTTCATCACTAGACTCTGTTCACTTTGAATAGGAAATTGTATTTTTTATAATTGATGAAAAGTAACAAATTACTCTTAAGGATTTTGGATCTATTTTTCCAAGCAGAAATATTTTTAGAAAAGTCAGTGTAAACATTGCTAACGTTTAACACTGCTCTAGAATTCCATATGGAACAGCAAAAGAAACACATATTACATTTGTATTTAAATCCTTTCAGTCTTCAGAATCACAGAAAGGGTCAGACCTGCAAGGATACTATAATATAGCTAACAATAACACAAAGAACACCAGATTCCCTGCCTGGGATACAACTTCTGCTGAACAGGAGGAGGTGAACTTCCCCTCTTTACGTGTTTCATAGCAAAACAGATGAAATCTGACATTAGTGGCTCGACTAAATGTTAAGGAAACCTTCCTGTCTGACCATTTGGGAGGCACTCTGGTACTGCTACTGCAGGGACTGAAGCTCCTTGCCCCTTCACAGGGGGTGGCTGCAAGGGCTGAGGGCACTTCATTCCCTCCCTGAGCCACTCTCACACAGACAAGCTTCCTGACTGGTTTGACTCCGGGTTTCCAAGAGCAGAGTCTCATCTGCATCTTTTAAACAATTTAAAAATGGCACAAAGGTAACACAAAGTAACACAAAGAACAGCTTGAGCTTCTGTTCCCGAGGAGGAATCCCAAACAAATGAATCCCTGGGCTTTTATACCCTCACACTCTGTTCATACTTGAGTCTGGGGTCCTTGGCTCCTGCTGTGTCATCACCGGGCTGGGCTGCAGGCCCCCGGTGCCCTTTGTTATGCAAAAGCTCGACACTTTATGGCCCCTTGCCTCGGGCTCCTCCCAGCCAGAGCTCAACCTGCAGCTGCTCACACTGCAGCTGCAAACCTACACTGAACGTGTTCCTCAACGTAAAAACAAACTGATTGGAATAGACAGGTCCAGACATACCTTGAGAAGCTGCTCTATTCCAGTGAAGCAAAGCTCGAGGATAGGTTTCATTTTCTCCTACGATGCTAGCTTCTTCTAAAGAAGAAAATAATCCAGTTAAATAGAACCATGGTATATGCACACATGAGCACTTATCTTCAGTCTGCTGAAATAAGTTAAAAACTCAAAGCAATGTGTTACAGAACAAACAAGATTCAACTCATGTGAAACTTATAAAACCTCTTTCCTTTATATGGCCTTTCCATTTATCTGCCCACATAAAAGAGCTA
Organism: Phainopepla nitens; assembly: GCA_013400175.1. Classification (NCBI taxonomy): domain Eukaryota; kingdom Metazoa; phylum Chordata; class Aves; order Passeriformes; family Bombycillidae; genus Phainopepla; species Phainopepla nitens. The sequence continues at coordinate 26,786 of VXBQ01010455.1, read as the reverse complement.
GGAACAAACAATATAATTTCACCCTGAACTATGGCTTACCAAGCATCTCTCCCATTCCAGCTGTAGCAGATTGTGATGGATACTTGAGGAATGACAGAAAATGCAAGTCTTAAGAGCACATAATTTGGACTTTGATAAATACAAGGTTGAAGTATAAGCTGTTACAGTTTGGCCATCTGAAACCCAGGACTAGTCAGGTAAAACAAAGGCTTTAAACTCCTTAACCAGGCAGAGACTGCAGTCTTTCTTTTACACAGCAGTGCCTTGGCTACTTCACAAGTTGTTCATGTCACAACTGGAAGGTTCATGAACTATCAGAGTTCAGAAAATTCAATCATAACTTGAACTTCTAGTATAATTATGCTTTCAGCTGTACTATCCCACAGTTGACAAAGATTTTCTGTATAAAACATATAAAGTAATTTTAAATCAATCTCCAGTTGAGATGCAGATATATCCAAGTAAAGACAATCAGTTTTAACTCAGGGAGAAATGTTGTCTCTTTGCAAGCTTGCACTTCCAGCCAAGACTGCAATTACTGTTCCCTTATCTAAGGAAGATTCACTCAGACACCTCTGAAAAACATTAACTGGAAATGAAGATGTTAGATTAGCCCATCAACCACCAACAGGTGCTTTCAGTACTAGGATATAATGCTGGCAATGAGACTTAGATTTGGTATAGAGAAAGTTTAAAAAACTGAATTTTGCAGTTTCTTGAGAGAGTTGCCAATGTACTTCCATTGTCTTCCAATGACTTCAAACTCTAATAAATCCAAGTTCTAGCCATCTAGTTCCAGTAGGATACATGGGACAAGTTTGTTTTTGTTTTTTTTTTTTTTTTTCAAATCTAGGAGAACCAACTGCCCAGCTCCTTACCCCTGCTTCAAGAGTAGCATCACTAAAGCCACACAAAGAAGAAGCTGCTGAGAAAATGCATTACAAGACTAAGAACAAAGGACACAGACTTCTATGCACAGTACATGGTCAAAGGTAAACGTAATGCAATTCCTACTTTTACAATTGTGCTAAGGAAATCCAGGGAAGAGAATTTTTAGCACTGTGCAAGTCTCTAAAGACCCTCTACCCATGCCACTTCAAAATCCCTAAATCAAGAATTAAATGTATTTTAACTTTCAGTCTACGAAGTCATCCTTAGGAGTGAAAATAAAAATGGATTACTTTCCAGTGTGAAGAGCAGAAAAGAGGACAAGAGCTTGAAGTTCTAACATGCCACCTCCAGAAAAACCCTTTTTCAGCACATATTCAGATTCTTACTCTGATCAAGTATGAAAGCAGCATTGCTTTGTGCAACTTCATAGCCTTGCTCTGCCAGAAGAAGATACTGAACCACAGCAGAATTTGAATCACCATCCTTATAGCTGTTGTAGGCAGTCATCAGTCTTTCAGACCAACGCCCCCGTTCACACACATTCTTAAACAACTGCAGAGGAGAAAGGAAGGGGGAGGATTACTGGTTGTCAGAAACTGCAAAAATTTAGGTTTTGTAAGAAGTAACACTTTAACGTTGTGATGCCTGTTCAAAATATTTATATTTCACATGAAAAACGTGACAAGCAAACTCCAATGTTTAAGACAGGCTTACTTTAAGATACAAGTTGCTAAGCAGATAGATGCTTAGCAACTTGTAAGATTCTTAATAAGCAAAGATAGTAACTCTTAAGATTCAGATGCTTACTCAGAATTATTTAGTATCTTCGTTTCATAACACTTAAATCGAGGCATAAAAGAAGAATTTGGTACTTATAAGTTACTGTTGCTTGCTTTGTATTACATTCTTTTGCTTTCTTCAAAATGACTAAAGGAAATACAAACCTGACATACCAAAGATTTTTCTGATGCAATACAGACAAGTTTGCTGATATATCACTTTCCCTTTTGATAGCCTTGACTCTGCAGTCACTGGCAGTAACCACATCAGCCTGTACAGGACATTTCCAGCAATCTCCTGCAAGTCAGTGTCACTGATGTTGATAAATGGGTGACCTTACCTCAACAGCAGTGTGACAGGACCTCATCACTCCAGTGCCAGTAGCATGCATCTGAGCCAGATTATAAAAAGCAAGAATGTGGCCACCCTGCGAGGCCAAGTTAAAGTACTTCAAAGCTTGTTTATAGTCCTTCTTGACTCCAATGCCATCTAAAAGAAAGATTAAATCACTGCTGTTCATTCCTCTGGAGAAGCAGTGTAATATGAAATGCAGTACTTACTCTTTAAAATCAGTTTGGAAAGGCACTGTGACAATGGCAGGAAAAAGAACCAGAATGAAATACAAGTTCAGTGCAGTCAGCCCGTTCCACATGCAGGGTATGCACATTTCTAATGCCACCTAGTGAACAGTGACTGAAAGGGCAGCTGCTTAGACCTGGAAATGGTTTTGATGCCACTTACTGTAATACATGGAACCTAGTTGAAGCTGTCCATCCACCCATCCCTGCTCTGCAGCCTTCTGGAAATACTTCAGTGCCAGCTCATAGTTCTGCAGGAAGATTTGGTCCAGTCATTAGAGCCTTGCAATACACCAAAGTTTAGGAGAGAAAATATGCATGTGCACATGTGAAAGGACAGATCTGTTTTACAGTAAAATTATAGAAAGATTTTCCAGTGAAAATATTCCCCTTTTCAAAATCTGGAAGCAAAAAATGAAATAGACTAATAGACTGAATGATATTTAGCCTGTTGTAACTCTGCACCTATCTCAAAGTTGGCATCTGCATACAGCACTGCTATGAACAGTTATGCTTAACAGAATGGAAGCTCTGTTCTGTTTCTAGAACACTTATTTACTCAACTTTGGGATAATTCAACTTTTGGCTATCTCTTTGCATAGCTAAATATAAAACATTTGACAAGAGACCTTCCTGTGAGAAAAGCATTAAAGCAAATGAACTAATTACAAGTTTCCAAGTGTTCCTCCACTCCCACAAGAGACACCAAATGGGGACAGTTAGGATTTGTTTTATTTCACAAGAAGATTATAGACAAGCTCAGATCTCCTGCTAAAATGCACACTTCTGTGCATTTTTAATTGCTTAAGCAACATTTTCAAACTTTTGAGAGCAAAATCAGGATGTTTCTTTCATAGCTGCTTATTCCATAGTGCATTTTTTTTTTTTACATTACAAATTTCCTCAAGGAATTTTCAGTGTAACAGAAATCTTCACAATTAAGCCTTCTACAGTACCTCCCTCCAGAGGAAAAAAAAATAATCTGTTGACAACAAAAAGTCACACAATCACCTAGGATTAGAAAGACTAGTGTCAAAAGCTTACCACTGGAACACCTCTTCCATAGAGGTAAGCCATTCCTAATCCACTCTGTCCAACTGGATTACCCTGGAAACACAGAAAAACACTTTGCTAAGAAAGCAAAACCCACACTTACATCTTTCAAATCTGGTATGTCTTTAACATCATTAAAATATAGAGTACTCAGGAGATTCATTTTTTGCTCCTAATAATTGTTATTTAGGGAGGAAACAGCATTTACAGTAACTTTTATTCAGTAACTACACAGCTGATGAACAGGGCAAAAACTTTCAATATTAGTTATGAAAGTCTACTGTGCACTTTTACAGTGTCATACAAGATGTAGAGCCCATAACCCTAGAAAGATGGGGCATTAATAGCTTATTTTTCTTCAGCTTTTCCAACTTCAGAATGTTTTGGGTGCTCTAGAAGCCCCCAAAAAACCCCAGGAACTCTAAGAACCTGTGTCAAGGGTAGAATGGTGGCTGTGCTGTGGGTACATTACCAACCACTGCCCCTGCAAAAGCAGGCACTATGGCACTCCTTCAGTGCCAGGACAGGCAATGGGACACATCAGAAAGTTTCAGAGAATGCAGGGAATGAGCACATTGAGAGATCCTCACTTCAGCACACAGATGTGGAACAGCATTCTGACTGTGGAATAGAGGAACCATGAAGGCAGTTATCCTCTAACAGTCCCTTCAGAACTTAATCTACTGTGTTTCACAGGCTAGACACCCTTCCTGGAGGGCTACTCATGCTTTAACTGTACAAACAGTACCATAAGGGATAGTTAAAAGACAGATATGAGGGATTAACATGATCAAAAGCATCATCCCAAAAAGCAAACAGTCCAATGAGATGAGAGGTATAAAACTATTATATATTCACAGAACAGAAGCACTGTAAATTCCTGTGACAAGATAGCTTCAAATCAAGAAACACTAGCACTTCACAGAATGGCAGGCTACTCAGGTGGACAGTATTTCATATTGATGGAATAGAGTTAGACTCCTCGTGGTGAACACAGCCTCATGAAGCACCATGGCCAGAGCAGTGTTTGACATCTTAGGCAAGCAAGATTATGGGATAATTCCTCAGGGACAGAAGCTGGGAGGTGTGTGCACATGGAAGAGCCCATGAAACATTTGCAGCATTTCAGAGCTCATCAATTCTCAGTGCACATGCTGTAGCTCCACCTTACAGAAAATCATACCATGTCAGCAGCTTTCTTGAAATACTGAAGGGCTGTTTCATTGCTCTGAGGTACAACATCACTTCCTTCTGAGTACATCTGAAAGAGAAAGTCATTACTGAAGAACAGCCAAAGCAGTCAGTTTAGCATGAAGATCATCACTTCAAACATTATTTTTAAAAAATCCAAAAATTCCTAAAGTAAAGGAAAACTTAGACAAGACATAACAGACTACAACACTCAAATCTTGCAGAAAAATTTAAAAAAGGAGCTAAACAGCAATACTTAAATTCTAGAATTCAAGTTTTAGATTGCCTGATATCAGAAAGGAGGAAACATTTGCTAGTTTTCATTGCAAGGCAGTTTTTTTTACTTTTGAGAGTGTTTCCATCTTACCTTTCCTAGAAAAGCCATAGCATGGGAATTGCCAGCATTAGCTGCTTGATTGAAGTATTCAAATGCTCTCTGTGGAGAAGAAAACAGTGTTTTAACCACCATCACTATGATTTGAGTGTGAGTAACTTTTCTTGCAAATGGAGTAGAGGCAGGTAGATTTGTTTGCCAAGTTACCAGGTTCTTCTGGGAATGAGAGTCACCAACCCCACCTCATTTACATGACAGGGTTCTTCACTTACAGAATTGCAATATTAAGTGGCAATCCCTGTAACCAGTGTATTCCAAAAACCAGAAGGGGTAAAACCAACAAACTATAGCTGTTACCATGCACTAGCTACCCAGGGAAATCTTTCTTATTGTACCATCAAGCTCTGTTTAGAATAGGTGAGATTTGCCAATTCCTATTCTATTTTTACACAGAATTTGGTTATACTCCTTCTGACCACTCACTACCATCTCTGAATCCTCCTGAAGCAGTCATTTTGAGGTATTTTAAATATGATGACCAATAAATAATTTCTGTTAAATAATTACTGTATTGGTAATCCTCAGGACTGCACATCCTTAGCTCTCCATTTTTTCAATACATACTTTAAGACAAGGTTAGCTAATTTTAACTTCCATAAGCAAGGTAGCTAGCATGGCTTACATCTGCAGAAGTTCTATTTTCTATGCACATTTAATATCTTTCCTATTTAAATTTGCAGTGTTTTGTCTACAGAAGCAAAATACTCTTGCAAGTCCCAAACTACACTACCATCACTAATGCATGCCCACTGCTTTATGAATCTTGTACCACATTTACAAAAGCTCAGCCAGCTCCAGTACTAGTTGATAAAAAAAGTTTTTATTTTTGACCATTCTCATTTCTAAGATGGTTAGTCTTAAACTAATTATGTAAAAAAATCAGTTTCATCTTCTAGTCACATAAAGTTTTATTGAACAAGGATACTGAAATTGTTACATACCATACAGTGGTACTTACACACCTTTGCATCACTGTTCTCTCAGTTATACTTTCTCCCCCTCTGCCTAGTGTGACATGCATCAGAGACACAGAGAAAAGGTACCTGATGATTTTGCTCTACTCCTCTTCCCCCATGCAAGTGCAACTGTCCAAGGCCAACCTAAAAATAAATTGCACATTCCAAGTAAGTCACTTTTCCCTTGGGACTTCCTTTTTCTAGCAATACAGATATGGGTGAGCTAATTACATGCCCAAAGATAGTATCAGAAAAGATGCCACAAAGTCTGAAGGCAGAGATTTGCTTCAATAACTACAGTACAGTCCTACTTTTTCACACTAGCCTAAATGGAAATTTATCCTAGATAGAAGCAACACACTGTCCTAGATGTAAAGTAACAACTGTTCATTTGAATCCTGCCTACCTAAGTCTTAAGTCATACATGACCAAGCTGGCTTGGGACAATTTGCCTGTTAGCATCCTCCCTGCCTGCACTGTGTGTAGAAGAGGTCCAGCCTGCAGCATGCAAGAGCAGGAGCAGTGAAATCCTTTGTCAAGGTCAGTTTTTTAATCTACCATCCCTCCACAACATCTGAAGTCCTCCTTGAAATAGTCTGGCTGGTTTCTAGTGAAAGCCAAGATCTCATTGCTAAGATGCTAAAGTTGTAATGTTTTGGACTTGTTTGCAAAAAAAATTTGCTTTTTCTGTCCAAGTTCTACTTAAACACACTAAAATCTAAAGTCTCTTCACATAAAAACCAATGGGGAAATAGCAAACAGGTTGATTCCAGATGAAGAGCACACTAAAGCTCCAATGTCTTTCCATATTTCATAAAACTGTTCCTGTAATTCTTGAAAATGTCTGAATGCCATCAGGTGAGCGGAATCTTACCTGTGCTTGTACATCTCCCTTCTCTGCTAAAAACTGGTAATACTGGATCAAGTCTTCTTCTAGCATCCCACTGGCCATTCCTGGATTTTCTACTTCATCTGCTAAGCGAATTCGCTGAACTACTGTGCCACCAGTCAAGGAAATGTCACTAGCAACTGGAAAACAGAGGAGATGAACTTTCAGACAGGTTTTTTCAACACAGAAGTTACACCATAACTCAGTAAAACCAGATGCCTACAGAGCTTCAAGCTCTTACTGAAAAGAGAATTCATTACTTTGATGAAGTAATGAATTTAGTGTCTAAGACACTTTAATAGAGATAAAAACAGCATGTGATAATGCAGAGCCAAATGAATAACTTGTTTGACAGCAGGAATTCTCTATTAATATTATTAGCACCTGGAGTACTTGAGTATCTTCTAGCTGAGTGATAGAGGAGTACAGAATGACAGAGAGAAAGTCAGGAGTGCTCCCCTGTAAGAGGTTTTTACCGTGGTTTGCTACAAGGCGGTAGTGAGTGAGGGCAGATTCACAGCTCTGCAGGACCCCTATGCCAGCCCAGTAACGGTAACCCTGGAAAGGAAATGACACAGATGTGGCACCAGCAGCTACTTGAGAACACACTGATACAGATATGGCACCAGCAGTTACTTGAGGACACACTGCTTGCCACAGTACAGACTTCTTGCACGTTACTTGATCAAGATTTGATGAGACAACAGGCTGGACAAAGGCCACGAGTCCACTGTAGCTAACCAATGTGTACCTATTTTTTATCTAGTACATAAAGAACAATGACTGACACTGTTAGAGGTTAAACATGGCCAGTGCAGTTCAGATAGCACTCAAGAAGAAGCAAATAAGCAGAATGATGCTTAAGGGTGAACATGTAAATGTTTTTTATTTACATACTACACTTGGTCTTAAATCTCACAATATTGATTAAAACAGCATTTTCTGTAAAGATCTTTCATAGCTCTCATTAGACGACAAACAATTTAAATCTGATTTAACAATTTAACAATTCTGACTTAAGTCAAGAGATGTAAAAATGGTCCACGTAAATTCACAGCAGCACATAGTTTAAAATGAGCAGACTCATCCCTAAATTAAAAACGAATAATGGGGAAGATACTACTGCCCACCCAATGCATGCAAAATGATATAGTATTTGGACAGGGTATTCATATGAAAGGAAATCATAACACTGAAAATGTAGGAGTACAAAAACACTCTTACATGTTTGAGGTTATTAACCATCTTACTTACCAAGATCATATGAGCGATCAGATTTCCTCCTAAAGCTCCAAAAGTGTAATACACCAGGGCCTTAAAACAAAATCACTGGTTATTTTACATCAGACCCCAAGAGGAAATAGAAGACCACACACTGAAAACTTCTAAATTACCTTAGCTTGACTAGAATTGACTCCTAGGCCAGATGCATATAGAAATCCAAGAGCCTAGAAAGAAAGGTTTGTCAGCACACCTTTTAAAAAGCAAGGATCAGTTTTCCTGGAATACACAGGCATAAAGATTCAAAGGTGCAAAGACTATGCCAAGCTCTGCCTTCAGTTTGGTGCTGCCTGTATCTGTGCTCTTCCCTGCCCCTTTCAAAGCATGAAGTTCCAAAATTATTCAGTTGCTTAGCATGCTAACATAAATTAGTGTTTTACCACAATTCAGATGAGTGAATCAAATGCAAGGAACGAGCTACCACTTCCCTGAATATCAAGTGTAGATCCAAAGGTCCTAAACAGTGAAATTATCCCAGTTTAAAGACCCTCAGGTGAAGCTAGGCAGTATCTGTCAGGTTATTCATGTACCCAGTTTGCCTCAGACACCAGTGTAACCATCAGTGAACCACAGCCAGGTACTGTTGGATTCACAGATCCTGTCAATTTACAGTTCTGCATCTGTTCAGCCACTGCTTACTTGAAACCTTGACTATAAATATAATCAGAATGCACTGAGTTATTTGGCTGAGGTTCTTTCAGAAGTTATTTTTGTTCTTAGGATTTACATAGTTATTGCTCTACCTATCACACCTGTTACAGCTGGTAGCTCAGAATAGAAACTAGCAGCACAGAAGATACTGTATATGTAAAGATGTCTATATTTCACAGTGTTCTAAGACTATTCCAGGCAATCTGAACCATACACAAAAATTCTCATCCAGACAGCACTGAATTTTAGATCAATAAAAGCCAAGGTCATCACTGAGAGATAAAGTCTGTAGAGAAAACATATTCCTGCTTTCTGTGGTAAATTGGTACTCCACCATTAAACAGGGAGCAGCTGGAGATCTGGTAGCCAAAGAGGAGAGAAAGTTACCAGCTCCTTAAGAAGCTGACACTTCCAAAACAAGCAAGAACTAAACAGTTTATGCAGATACTGAGACATTAAAAACAGTGACACCCATATTTTATGACATTTTGTAACAGTAAATATGAGTAATTCTGTGTTCAAAGGCACAGGGACAAAGTAAGTCCCAATCCACTAAATACATGACAAGTTTCCTAGGAGTTTTTGTTTCCTGGATTATAAATTGGTGTCATCTCAGATAAAACTGCCAATGAAAAGCCACAACATTGCACAAAAATACATTAAAAGTACACAGTTCCAGAAGGTTTGTTGGCTGGAGTCACCTGTATCTACCTGCTTTTTTCAACTTATACAGCCAATGTTGTCAGTCATATAACAGGAAACAAAAGACCATCACCATCCCATACTACTGGTAGTTAAATATTTTTTAGAACTCAAACAAAAGATATGTTTGTGTTTACTTTGAGGTTGCAGGTGCCATCTATAAAATCACCCTAGAGGAAGTACAATCTACAAACCATTTATAAACCTACAGAAGCACGTGTAGAATCTAAGATATACATACCATTTGTCCTTTAGGAGAACCTAATCTAAGGACATACATACCATTTGTCCTTTAGGAGAACCTTCTTCTGTTAGTTTTTCAAATAGTTCTTTTGATGACTGGATGTTCTGCTTCAGGTAATCCCCAAACAACAAAGCATAAGACACTTTCTCCATGGCCTTGGTATGATTCATGTCAGCTGCTTTCAGAAGATACTGATATGCTCTTAAGAGAAAACAATTTCTTTGTCAACTTGAAGCAAAGTAGTAAATTCCATTCATAAACCTGAAGATTCTGCAGAGGGGTTTTGTTGATCTGTTTTGGCCTTTATTTTCTAAAAATCTATCTACCTACAGTCATTTGTTCCAGCTACAAATCATCAACATAAGCAACAACTCATGATTTAGTTAATGGACAAGCTGAATTTTAATGTTTGCTCTGCTCCACAAGCAAAGCAGTATGCATTGCCTCTCCTCTAAGATATAGAAGAAATTTAAGGTCAAATGATCATATTTTTGTAGCAACAGAAGTTGCTCTGTACTAGGTATCCAGCAGAACCTCTCCCCTAAGTCTCATGTATCACATTAAAAAGCAGCAGCCTGAAAAAGACCATGGAGTCTGTAAATTTGAGTACAAAACCACTCCAGTGAAAACCCCAAGCCTCGGGCCCAAGACAGCTGTATGCATGTCAGTTTGGTGCTGAAGAAGCCATGCTAACCATCAGGGCATCTCTGGAAACTCCTCTTTCTGTTTCAGGCTCAGAAGGCATTTCCCAGCAGCTGGTTTCACAGCCATTAAAAACCCCCTAACCTTACACATGCTTACACAGCACCAGCAAGCCTGCTTCAGCTTAGCCTCAGGGACCTTTGCTAGCACTCCAAGATTTCATTTACCTCTCCTCTTCTCTATTCTCAGGCTTGTTCTTGTTCTTTAGGACAGGCTGAGGCATACCTGCCTCCTCACAGAACTTCATCTCCTAAGAAAGTGTAAGGTGTACAGAGAACTAATGCCTAATATTGCTTTAGAATTCTTCCACAATTTCATGCTAAAAAATACTACTCAGAATCCAGCAGATATTGCCTCCCTTTGTGTTTGCCAAGGTGCAGACAACTTTAGATGTGCCTCACTTTCCCTGATATAAAGTAGAAATGTGCTCCCTTATTTCCACAAATGAATTTAAAACAATAACAGTCCTGACATATTAATCAGCAGAAGTCACCAGTTACTGAGGAAGTTGTCAACATGAATAGGAGGAAGATCTAAATTAACATAGCAATTCTAAATTATAGTGGTAAGTCCACAGCTATTTCATCAGTAATTGGATGCACAGAGAAGAGAAAGTGAAGACAAGAATGAAGAGAACACTAATTTCTTATTTTTAATTCAGCCTATAAGCCTTACCCTCTTCTTTCTAACAACATTCATTGTTAGAATTTTAATGATTTGTTGAGCTTAAGCTTAATACTATTTTTATGGTGATCAAAACCATCAGAAAGGAGAAAAAGCAGAGCAGGACAAGAAATGCCAATTTTTTGCACTTCCTCTTTGAAGCAGAATGGGAACCAGACTGTAACAAACACCTGAAAAAGGGCAATTATTTTGTATCACATTCTCAGTTTTCTCCCTGGGCAGTTGCCATGAATAAACTAGCTCTAGAGAACTGCAGCATCATCTTGCATTAAGTCAATGTTTTGATGACACCCATTCTTCAGAAATTCATCTTACACAATGTTTACTGCATTCAAATGGGTGCAGGCACAAATTTGTTTTTCTAAATACACTGAATTTGCTACCTATCTTCTATCACTGCACAGTTGATGTTGAGCCCAATAAAGCTCAAAATCTCAAGGCAGCTCATTCAAGTTCTGAGTTAAGCAAAAGTGAGCAGCCAGATTATCCTTCTGTGGGGGTGCATGAGGTATACTTACACTTTCTTCTGAGCCTTTTTACTGCTTTCATTAAGGATTTTCATTCCAATCTGATAAACATCCTCAGCTTCTTGCATCTGCCTTCTCTTATTAGACTGCTCTTCAGCTAAAAAAAAAAAGTGTACATTAAGAGGTCAAATTACACAATCAAGACTATCCTCTCAAAATTCCTACTGGTTCTAAAGGGTAAGTACAGCCAGAAACTTGTTTTTGAAAACAATAAACAAACTAAGTGATTACAAAAAGCTGTCTAATGGATGTGTTTGATACATTAATAGATTATTTCTTCTTGTGTGGTGTCTCTCATGTACAAGTTTGCTGATAAAATGCTCTTTTCATTCACTGCTCAGAAGCAAGCTGTGCAGGTTCCTCCTTCAGAAGGATGTTTCCTAGAGGAGGGTTGCCTTTGTGCAACAAATCACTAAGTATAATGGGCAACAATGTCAAACCCCTACCCTCCTACAGCCTCAGAAAGAGTTTTATAGATGCCTTCACTGCAAGATTTCCAAATCAGGTCTGGGAACTGGCATTTTTAAAAACTTCTTCCATCATGAAAACTTTGCCTTTCTAACTACTTGTTTCTTGTGGTATGAAGTGGCCAGGGTCCTCTACATCCTGATATAAAGAGTACTAAAAGGACTGGAAACACTAGCCTAAAAAAGCATTCCTTGAAGAAGAACAAGACAAAAGGTTGCTTACATTCACAGAAGCCCCACTTTTGATCTTTCTTGTAATCATAGGTTGTTGCACACCAAAGCCTGCCATCTTCCCTCCCATCAGCAGTGCACTCTGCATACTCCTTCTCCATGAACAAAAATGGAAAGTGGCAAGGTTCACCATCTGCAGTGCCTCCAATAGCTGTCAAAACTGAAAATACACACCAGCAATTAGATTACTCTCCTTTATTCTCAAATTAAAATCATATATTACATGCAGAGAAGTGCTCCTATGTTGGTTTCAATTTCTATGAACTATAACTAATCAAGTTTGCAGTAAAATTTTTACTTTACAAAAGCCTGAAAAAGCAGTTTTTCTAAACAGCACTTGAAAAATATAACGCTTAGTTTTAATTATGAAATGAAGCAGAAGGTATGTGGTTTCTTACAGTCTTAGTTCTAAGCAAAGAAAACATCATTTTGATTGGAGAAGGCAAATCTCAATTACATTTTTACTGCCTACCAGAACAGTCTTTCCTTGCACTCTCTTCTCTGCAAAAGACCTTGTAATGCATGCCTGAAGAGCATTCTCAGCACAGGGATTTTAGCCCCAGGGTTAGACACAATCACCACAGAGCAGCACACATCAGGAAATGCTCTGCTGAAAGCACTGGACTATCAGCAGGGAGCACACTCCAACAGCACCACGTGAAAATACTTGACTGAAATCACCACATGAATGGATTCTCATCACTGTGAGTTCAGTAACTCTCTGCTCTTGAAAATACTTAAGATTAAAGTCATTATTTCGTTTTGCCAATATATTTAGTTGCATTCAAAATGGCTTTGAACAGCACAATTTATCATTTTTCATGCACTAAAACTTCAAAGGTTACTGACTCCAATATCACAATATTTTAAAATAAAATCCATCTTCTATGAAGACTAAGAATTCTCTAGGTTTTGAAGATGGAATAATTTCAATTAGACTGCCATAAAAGTTTTCCTCTTTCACTAAGCTAAATCCAACAGTTGGGTTCAGCTTAATTTGAAAACATTTGCAAAATCATGCAACTGACAACATCAATTATAGAGTTTTTTCAAGTTAACTTTGTAATTCTTGTAGTTACAGAGCAAATTAGTTCTTCTTTCGAGGGTTTGTAATTGAATGGCCTAAAGGCTATACTAATTTAAATTTTTCATGTTGATTTTTTGAAGCAAAAGAGTCTTCAGGTACAGCTGGACCTGTTCAAACTGCTCTTTATAACTGGATGCCCTGACACAGGTTCCACCACATCACTCCAAGTTAATTATACCAAAAGAAAAAAACTGTTCCTTGCAGTAACTGCACTCAAAAATAAAGTGTTAAGATGCAATTAGGCTGGAATAATTTTAGACACGTGTTAACTACAAAGGAATATACAAATTCCTGCTAAGGGTTCATGTAACTACAACTCATGGGATCTCTTCTCAGTGTCATTTGAAGAGTGCCCGAGCCCAGGATATCAGCCCTACTCCAGATCTCATGGTTTTACTTCTATTGTTTTGTACCTTGCCCCCTGGTGAAAGCAGTTTGACACAGTGCTCTGCAAGAGACAGAGCTGCATACTAAAGTTATGAAATTACTCTGCCCCAATGCTCCTCCTCTCTGCACTTTTTAAGTCTAAATTCAACCATAAGCTGGTTTTGCTCCCAGATAATAAAGACTAATCCCAAGAGCAACACAGCAATGCAGGCACAGGTTAAAATGCTCACAGCTGTTATTTATCAATGTTCTTAGACATTGATAAATGTAAGTGAGGCAAACGATTTACCCAGAGGATAAATTAGCTTTTGTCAAATCAAATGCTCCAGAAGCAATTCACTCTTTACTATCTCTGAATAAAATATGTGGTATTTCATTACATTTTGTCCTAATTTACTTAATGTCTCATTTCAAACTTTATGCTACAGGAAAGCCAAATCTATAAGATTACTTATAAGTATTTGCAATATTACTGTAGGATTCTTCCAAACAGGAAAATAAATGCAACAGAGGTGCCAGCAATGTGAGAGCAATTGTGAGCAACTTTCTGCAAAAATAGTTATCAGAGAACTTCAGTGTTACAAAACCCTAGAACACAAAATAATAACACCTAAAAAAATACAATTTTCTTTACACACGATCTCCTCACTCATCAGAAGAGATCAGGACAACTTTCTTAGAAAGTTAAAACCTTTACTAGCACTAATTGTAAAATTACTGATTTCTTTTCCATATCTGAGCCTCCACTGAGGCTCTCAATGCTGCTCTAGGAGGCTTGTCTTTCCACTCCTATTTGTTCCTTTTCTGTCAATTGACTCACCAGGCAAACAGCCAGGGTATTGCAAAAGACTGATGCTAATTTCTCCTTGTACTGCTGGTGTACACACACAGAGCACAGGATCTGTAACTGACTTCTATTTGAAGAAACCAGGGCCTTCTCTATTTGATAGTTAAAGCTTTCCAGCAAGATGGAAACAGTAAGAAAAATGGAAAATTCTTTCAAATGCATCTAAAAATAATTACTCATTTCAATTACAATACATTTCAAGACATTTTGATGCTACTGTCTAATGAAAAAGGCAGCAATTACCATTCCATTGCAGAAAGGTGAAGACACTAGTTATTTCATATGTTCAAAATTACTGTTTGTGTTCACCCACATGCTGGAGTTCCTCAGACACATCTGTGTTGCCACTTTTTCAAAAGTCTGTGAGCAGTTACCTGGACTCTGTATTTCTGCTTCTTCCAAATCCTTATTTAATAGATTTGACACTTCTAGAGAGTTCAACTCTTCCAGTGAATTCTCTTTTTCCTCTTCTTGACTGTGAAAGTTCTCTTCATTCTCTGACTGAGAGTCTGACTTCCCAGACTCAAGAAAGATCTGGCCTGCTACCACTCGAGTTCCTGTGGAAGGATCCTTTACCTGGTCTTCTGCAGATAAAGTCTGAAGGAAAGCAGCCACATGATTTAAAAGATTAGAATTTGAGAAGCAGCAGCTGGCTTAAAATCAATTTAAAAACTTCTTAAAAGATATGGTTAATTAACTTAAACAGCAGAATCAAAATAAGCTGAGCTACCTCTAGCAGCTCTCACTGCCTCTATCCCTTTCAAGACTGAAAAAAAATGTTTCAAACTTGTAACACAGTATTAATTTCTCTGATGCACAGAAAAAATTAATGAGACAGCAAGAGCTACAGAAAAGCTTAAAATCTAGAATCAAACTATTCTTCTGGATATCAGACCTTTGCTCTCACTCCACAGGTAAAACAGAATGACTAGAAATCTATCTCCTCACCTTTGACTCCAGTGATTCATCCTGATTTCCTTCTTCATCTAGAAGAGACATTATAAGTCAGTAAAATGCTTTTCCATGAGTAACTATCTCAAAAATAAAACCTTTAGTTACAACATGGTACCGTGGTTCTGAAACATTCAAGTGTACTCAGTTGACTGATATACTTCAGAAAAACCTTCTTACTGTGATGAGGAGGAATCATAACTGTGTGTTCCATAGTGAAAAAAGAGTGGTTTTTCTAAACCCAAATCACAGTCTGAATAGTTCAAGTCCAATTAAACGACTTTAAAAGGTGTGCATCAAGTGAAAAGGCCTAAGGAACATAAAGGTTTTAGTCACCAAATCAGCTTTAGTGTGAATAGCTTCAGTAGAGACCAGAAAGTTGCATTCATACCCCCATGCTTATAATTAAACATTGTCCATTAGAACACCAGTTCATTCTGCCTGACCAGCATATTCCAACCTTTACACAGAGGTTTCTCTTCAAAACTATGAGGAGTTAGTTTAAGATAGTCCTCAAGAGATCCAAGTCTTGTTTAACTGTCATCTTTCTTGTCTAAAAGCTGTAAGAGATTTGATTAGAAAGACTGGAAGGAGAAGAAATGGTAAAGAAGAAAGACTATTAAGCAGACACCTAAAGGAGTACAGGTGAAAGGGTGAAGATAATCAGAAAAGCTTATTTATTTTACCATTGTTTTTCAGAATTGTTTCTGCAGCAATTGTTTTGTTGCTTTAACTAAGATGGGCTACTCCTTGTGCTTCAAACAACTTGGTCTGTGCTATCATTTTGAGGGGAAGCCTCTAAAATTAACATCACTGAGACGTGACTGTTCAGAGTCAGCAGTATCTGACAGCACCTCCCTGCAGCAAACAAACCTCCTTACATCTGAAAGAGGATGCCACAGGCCTCCCTCTCTCTGGTACACAACTCACATTGAAACAAAAGCTCAAAACATAAACAGACCACTCAGAAAAGCTGCCACTAACTCTTGCTAGGTTTAGAAATCCCCCTTGGTGAGGCTCTGGGGTGCAGAGTGCCCTGCAGCAGTGGCAAAGCAGTGATGGGCTGCAGACCTGCACTGTGACTGGGGAAGGTGTGGGCACTGCCAGAGGCCAATGCCCCCACATGAGATACCTTTAGAATGGCACAGTTAGCCAGGAAAGGCTGCCTGCACACACACCTCACCACTTCACAGAACTCTGCTCGCTCCTGTAAGCACTCAGCAGCAAACAAAACTTGCACAATCTTCACTCTCATGCAAGTAAAGTGACTTAGGAGAGATAAACCCTCTCTGAAGAGACAAATTCCAAACATGACACTTCACTGGGTCATGTTTTGAAGCCTACTACTATAACCCCTGCAATGACAGGGTTAATCCTGGAAATAGCTTTCTGGAATCTCGATTCCATATTGTTACTTGAAGTACAATCTTTGATTGGAACAAGTAAAAAGATGAGGAAGAATTCAGCTTTAGGCTGTAACAGCAGAAGCTGCAAAACTGTGGTGATGAGATGATTGAGAGTACAACTGAGACATAAAAACCAGCCTGTTGAGGATGGTGAAGAGGATGTGAAGCTCAGAGAGTCTGCCTGCCAGCAGACATGGAATTAAAAAGGATCTAGAACAGTGGATGTGGGTGAGCAACTGGACTCTGCAGGGCTGAAAATGCAAATGTGTAGAGCACTTCAGAAAAACTCGTGGAGACAGCAAAGAGCACTCCAGGTGAAACAGATCCTGCAAGGAGCAACCAAGAGAGCATAAGAACAAACACCAATTTGGAAAAAAAAAACAACAAACATTATGAGGCATAAGGAAAAAACAAGGCTAGCTGCATTTTAGGCAGAGACCTCAGGGCTTAGCTTGAGGAATCTGACAGACAAGGGTGATTGTGATAAATCATAAGTTCTACCCCTGAGCTTTGACACTCCAGACCATAAGACAATTGGTCTTTAAATTCATTAAAAGTACACATAAATTTAGGACACTTGCTGGTGTTGCTATTTTGAAATTATGAAAGAAGTTGTCATTTACCATGTTTCCCATATTTTATATTCTTTTATCCTAAATTTTGACCTAAGACCAAACACCACCTTCAAACTTCAGAGCTTGTCAAGACACCCAGACATGCTTCTGGAGAGTGGGAAAGCTGAGACAGGGTAACCCACCCAGCAGCTTGCATGCTCCTTCTAATAAATAAAAAGCACTTTTAAAGTACCTGTTGTTGCAGTGGGAAACACCATCTTTGGGTTTTTTAACAGCTACACCAGCTAGGGTGATTGTTTTTTTTCTGTACAAAACCAGCCTATATGCCTGGCAGCACCAGAGCTTTCTAACATTCTGGAAAATGCTTCACTACCTGGTTTCAATCTGTGCTGGTAGGGTCACTTTATGTCAAAAGACCACACAGGAACAAATATAAATAGGTTATACTGTCTATGCACACATATGAAAGGACAATTTTATTGTCACTTCATATGCAAAGCAAAAGGTTTAAATTGAAAGGCAGGAGACACCTGAGCAACATAAGGCAGAGCCCACTGTGTGTTTGCTCTTCTTCCTTGAAAGTAAATAAACCTATTTCCTTTCTATTGCATCATTTAAGTTTTCTCTGAAGAAACCAGCTTTGTTACTGAGAAGTTGTACTTGAACGACTGTTTTCAAACAGTGGTTCCAAAAGGCACTAAAGCAAAACCAAAATATTAATTTAATTTTTCTTAGCTTTGAGCCTTCTTTCTAAGGTAGGCAGATGAGGTTGCAGAGATTATGACTAAAGAGGGGATCACTTACAGCCTTGTTGTTTCAGGGAACTGCTGACTAACATGAACCCACTACTGACAGTGTGTTTACTCCTACGAAACAGTAAAGAAAACTATTCTGAAAGTGTTAATGAAAGGTCTGTGAAAGGTCACAGCTGGACCTAAGAACAGTTTATTAGTCAAGGCTGAGCAGCTGAACAAGGTCACAGATGTCATGCTTATGCACCTGCTTCAGAGATTAAAGCTGATAGTTTAGTTTGTTTTTCCACACTTCATTTTAAGAAACTAAGTTGTTTTTTTTTTTTTAATCAATTTGGATCTGTTACCACAGCTGTCTAATTCTATCAACCTCATCTAAAAAGGCCAAGTGGAAATTAATCTCACAATTTGTTAAACAAGTTTGGGAGAACAATGATCTATTAAAAGGAAGAGGTAGGCAAAATTACCTGAGGCTCAAGTGGGCAGCTGACAGTGTTGTACAGAATGTTTCACTCACAAACAGTGCTGAGCTGCAGACATTGCTGGGTGCTCTCACACCCAGCTAGAACTTTAAAGCACTTTACAGAACCAAACTATTTTTTCAACCATCCACCAGTTCCTATATAATTAACATCAGCTTTTAAAAGTAATAATTTTTCCTCAATTAGAAAGGCTAGTGCTCAAGCATGCTATGTAAATACAGCAGAAGCATTCTGGCAGCCTATGCTAGAGAAAAAGCATATCCATATGCTGGATAATATCCCACCATTTTGTGAGAATTTCTGTTTTCCAGAGAGCACTAAGGAGTAGAAACCAGAAGAGCTATGCAGTGTGATTCAGCAATAACACCATTAGCTTGAGGAAGCTCAACACTTCCAAAGTTTTGCTGCATTAGAAGAACACAAGTGACATCCCATAAAGCTAAGGGCTGCTGCTACCAGACAAACTACCACTGGTTTCAATGTTAAAATGGTCACTCACAGTCAGGAAATTGCCAAATATTCAGTAAGCCAAGCAGTCTCCCACAGCTCTGCTGGATCCCTCACTGATCACTGCCACCAGTTTCCTTCTAGTTTTTGCCAGCTCCACTTTTCTTCAAGCCTCAAACACTGTGACAACAAAGCAACTGGTGGGATTCTGCTGGGAGCTGGGATCTCCCCCGGGGAGTGTGCACACCTCAGGGAGCATGCCAGCCAACCCACCAGGCTGCAGGAATAACATCCCCACCTCATGTGAGTACATAAAACTTTCCCCAAGACAGTGGTCATGCCACCTTTATTTCCTTCTTTTTTCATTTGTCTGTTTTTGCATGTTGTATGAGGTACATAAGAGGTTAGGACAAGAGTAGATCAAGGTTTAACTTCCAAACAATACATGTAAAATGTGTGCTCAAAAAGCTTTCCATGAAGAGGGGTGCATGAACAGAAATGGTTCAGCAGTGACTGCTTCAGAGCATCCCTGAGAGATTTCCTGCAGTATTTGGGCAATTTCTTTCAACGTTGTTCTTGTGCAAGTGACTAGATAAGACATTGAAAGAGAACACAAACTCTGTTTATCCAGTTCTCGCAGGAAAAAAGGAAATATTAAGAAAAAAATTACCTCAGACTGCTTCTCATCAAATTTTCAACTGATACATTCACACAGAAACAGACTCAATAGCATGGATGCTATTCCCATTACATGAAGCTTTAAAACATGCAGGGAGTTAAGTAAAATCCTGAGGTGGCACTTATTCAGCAAGAATAGTTCCAAAGTATCCTTGGCAGTGAGTAAATTGTTCCCAGCTACAATCTGTGCAACATATCCACTTCAGTTGAAAAAGAAGATTAAGATATAGGTCAACCCTCACCCTGAATAAAAATCTTTTTTCCAGTGTCCTTGCAATTGCTGGCTAACCAGTTACAGAATTTACTCTGCAGCAGTTCCTCAGAAGGAGCTGAGATTCCCAACCAGGCAAAGAGCTTAGGGAACATTTTTTAATCGGGTAAGTAAAAAACAAAATGTTTTTTTGAGAAAGAGAAAACCACTGAGCTCAGTCTCATGGAAGAACAGGTACTGAAGTTCCCTGCAGGTATGTGACCGTGCTCCTTTGTCCCACCAGTCAGTGGGGCAGCAGAAAAACGTCTGCCTGTGGCTGAAGTGAGCCTGGAACACCTCGCAGAGTCAGAGGAAGCACCACTTCCTCTCTTCAGGCAGAGTGAGAACATTTTCACCTCTTCGTCTGTGAACAAGAGGAAACAATCCCAGGAATCAAACAACACCAGCAATCTCACACACACACACACACACAAAAAAAAAAGGATTTTTTTCAATGTTGTTAATGAGTGATCAGCAGGGGAAGGCCACCACTGCTGTGATGACCAGGAGACAGGCAGTTTCATCTGGCAAACACACACACCCTTGGCATTTTTTAGCTGCTTTTGCCAATATAATATCTTTCCCCAGTCCCAATTTTAAATGCTTTCATAATCTGCAGCAATCTCATGTGTTTAAAAAAACATAGTGCCCCTTTCCTCAGGCCTGAATTTTCTTGCATTCAGCCCAAATTTTCAATAAATTGATGTAGATGAAGTTAATGATGATACAGTTATATCTAAAATACTCAAGCTATATTTAAAATACTCACTACTAAAAAAAGTTGTCATTAAAAACTCTTCCTAAAGTTAGGAAATGTAAATACTTGGACCATTTTTACTCAGTCTTCTTAAAACCCCTCCCACTACACTCACATCCCAGATGATTCCTTCCAGACCAGACTTCAGAAACAAATAAGCATTCAAGGAAGCATTTAATGCACAGTCCCTGTCTCTACTACATAAAGTCATACTTTTACTGTGGGAAATCAAAGCATGAAGCGAGGACAACTTTCAGAATTATCCTTGTCAAAAACTGGAGCAAGAAATTAATTCCTCTCACAGCTTTCTGCCAGAAGATGGACTCCAAACACCCTCTCCTAATTAATTGTGGATATCAGTGAACAGTTTGACATTACAGTAGCAGTTTAAGTTTGCCAACAGCTCCTAAGCCTGCATTCATGCACTGTGCTTTATTTGGCTTATGAATTGTATTAGTTCAGTTGAATCTAAATGAATTAAACTATCAGAACTTCACAAACAGCTCTGTGATAGTAGACAGAGCCAAGACAGAAGGGCTGCATGGTAATTCAGCCACTGATGTATGCCTGACCAGCCCTTATCAACTTTCACAAACACAACATTTTCATGTGACATTCGCAGCCTCACTTCACCTTTTTTTCCCTTCATATACATTATAAGTGAGAGCACACAGCTCAAAAGTTTGGCTACATGTCTCTGGTTTCACAGAATGTGTGTGAAGTGCTTGCTGGCTTATAAAGTGACCTACAAAGCTCATATAATCTGAAGTCCAGCAATATTACTTTAAATTTCAATTTCCTACTGCGTACAGGAAAATGAACGCCAAACTACTGAACTTCAGTCCAGCAAAAACGTGAAGTTACTTTCCCGAAACAGTGTAAAAGCAAATCCGCAGCAGCACCGCATATGGCTGTCGTTAAGGTAGTGGCTTCATGTTTTATAAATAAACGCACTGCACACCCTCCCCACCAGCCCCGGGTGGAAAGCAGGGTGTGGGAGGTAGAAACCCCAGGAAAGGAAGTTGTTGACAACATATGAGAATCAGACAAAACCCCAGCTGCACGACAATAAAATAGGGACGGGGATAAAAGTGTTATGGGGACATAAAAGAGGACGCAGGAACGTTCTCTGCACGCGGAGGTGAGAAAACCATTCCGATAAGGCTGGAATCAGCATTATCAGCGCCTCGGGGAGAAAACGCGTTCTAGGGAGAACAAACGCCTCACCTCGGTTTCAGGCAGGGCAAGCAGTACAGAGAGGGCTCCTAGGGAGCTGTCTGCAGGCAGGCACCGCTCCGAGCAATGCGCCCAGCCCCAGCAGGCCCGCGGAGCAGCGCCGCGGGGCTCGGAGCTCAGGCCGCC
>VXBQ01010452.1:101118-112552 GCA_013400175.1 Phainopepla nitens | reverse complement strand
GGTAAACACCGGCCGTCTGCCCCAGATCCCTCCTCATGGAGGGGCTCAGCCGGAGCCAGAAATACCCCTCACGGAAACAACTCAGCATTCCCATCCGAGGGGACTCCGTGGTGGACCCTTAAGTTCCCATCTGCCTTGTTTATTCCTCTGTGTTTTGGAGACATTGTTTCCTTTGTTTCACCACGTGCTGCACCACTGCCCACCCCGCGGTGCAAAACCGGGTCTGCCATAGCCCTCCTTTCCTTCTGTTGGGCTGGTAGGATTTAATGTTGGGCTCTGGAGGTTGCTGACGCCAGCTCCCACTGCACGGGACACAGGAAAGGTTTTGGGATATTGGTGCCAGATGTGACACGAACGGGCTGTTTCTGCAGGTTTTAGGAGCTGGGTTAAAAGCCTGTGAAAGGTTTGCTCTGGGATAGAGCTGAGCAAAGGATGGGAAGACTTAGTGCAGGTCATGGATAAAAAATACACTTCTTCCGTAAAAAGAAAAGGGCAGTTTGGCTTACATACAGGTACCAACCCACCCCAACTGGATGTGCTCATATGTTGCTTAGCTTGTGGTGGAAATTTTTTATTTTGGGAGATTATTAAGTGTGTGGCATAGTACAGCAGCAGAACTAATAAGCTTTTTTCTGGCCCTGTGGTTGCATCCCCTTTGCTCAACTATACTTGCACCACAGTAAGCCATCTCCTGTCTAACTCTGTCCAGATCTGATAGGTTTTGTCTGCCTGAAACACTTTGGATGCTGCTCCCTGCTTCTTCCCCTGTCTCTTAGATGCCATAAGCATCCCCTTTTTTTTTTTCTTTGGCAGCATCACTAGACGAGCCAGGGTGCCTGTGGGTGAGAAGCAGCACTGTGAAGGCTCAGTGGTTTCTGTTGGCTTTCATATTTTCTTCCAGCTAGACCCTGCTGCCCTTGTGTCCATGTGCCCCGTGGCTGGCAGACACAGCTGGTGCATGTGCCCTGTGCTGCTCTGGGGAGGTGCAGCTGCTGCCACTGGCTCAAGACAAAGCAGGAACTCCTCATCAGCCAAGGCACCTTGCTCTACAACCTGCTGCCTGGCAGGATAGAATAAGAAGCCCAGACTGCCTTTA
This sequence comes from Phainopepla nitens, assembly GCA_013400175.1. Taxonomy (NCBI): domain Eukaryota; kingdom Metazoa; phylum Chordata; class Aves; order Passeriformes; family Bombycillidae; genus Phainopepla; species Phainopepla nitens. Next base: position 111,456 of record VXBQ01010452.1, on the reverse strand, counting down.
AAGTCCAACTCCTGAGTGCCCCACCTCAGCCAAGCACCGTATGGCTCTTGCAGAAGCCAGTGCAAAGTAAGGCAGGAAACAACCCACCCTGATAATAAATTCTTAGAAACCAACAGCTTTCTATAGGCAGGTGGGGATGGGTAAACCCTTTCTAAACTAGAAGGAGAGATGCCTCCCTCCTCAGGTGCCATATATGGTCACTTGCCTTTTGCTGTGCTCACAGTCGAGTACGAGCTTAGGCATACAGCAGTTTGAAGTCCAAAATGTTGATGTAGGATTGTTGTATGGATGCTTAAAATAACTGGACAGTAATATAATTTATGTGATCTGTGCTTGGTTCTTTGACTGTAGTAATTACTATCATGACAGCACATAAAAATGGTACAGAGGAATATGTGTCCTCTAAACGGGGAAAAAAATATACACACCCAGAAAACACGTCCTGTTTTCTTCTTATTTTTTTTTTTAACTGTGTAATGTGTCATTGTTTAGCTCAACAGTGCTGTAGATATCCCATGTACACAGTCACTCAACCATAAGGTCCTCAGCTTCTCATGTGCCCTCACTCCCACCCACCTTCCTCACAGAAATGCAAGCCACAAATGTAAGATACTTCTCTCCCTCGGGCTGCCAGAGAGTGGATGTTAACGATATGCAAGTTAACTGTGGAGAAGTTGAAAATCACATGGATTTCATGCTTCAGCAGACTGTTATATGATGTGTCATACCCAGGAGCTGGATAGGATGGTGGCCAATAGATGTCTCTTGGCAAATGTGGAGTGGCAGGCGACCAAGAAGCACTTAAAGACACTCAGGAAGGTGTGTTTGCTTGCTTCTGAAAGTCAGAAAATGTGGCCTGAGGAGTGACAGAGTGGAAAGGCAATGTAGGCTTCAAAAATCAGTCCCTAGGTAGTTTCTCTTGCAAAAGGTCTGGAGACACAGAAAAAATACCTGAGCCACCCGTGCACTCCAAGTGAGTATGTATTTGCCACTCTCCTTGGATGTGTGGAAAAAGTGTGGGAGATGAAGTCAGCCAGTCTAAATTTAGGTCAGGAGAATTAATCAGTAGCACTTAGGTGTAGGCCAGTAAAAAGGACTGTATTTTTGGAGAGATCATGCTATGCCACGATCCTCACAAACATCCAGGTGGTATTCAATTTGCCTCATTTTAGTCACTTTTAAAGCTCCTGTGATGGAAAGTGTCCTTTTTTTTTTTGGACTTTACTTGTGCTGATTTCTGTCACGTGTTAGGTGAGACGTGGCAGCAATAGGGAAGAGCTTCACCCAGAGCTGGAGGTGAGCTGAGGGTCAGACCTGAAGTAGGTTTGGGAGGCTGAGCAAACTGCAATTTCAGTTCTTTCTGAGCTGCTGGGAGAGGTGGGAAGCAGGGTAGGAAAGGTGGACAGCAGCATGCCTGACAGGATGACCAGTGAGGCCGGTTGTAAATCATGGTGTCCATCTGGATGAATGAGCCAGAGCTGTGACACATGGTCCCAGTGTGATGCTCCCCAAGCTCCAAGTGGCTTTCCAGATCTGCTTACCTGTCTGTAGTTTAAAGGCTTTGGGGCCATGAACCTGCTTTCCAGCGCTTGCTTTGTCTTTTCTTCTTTGTGGGCCAGTGCACATTGGTGAATGGACAAAACGCCACGGAGTGGTGACACCCAAGGCAGGCTGGAGGTCTGCAGCTGGGCATCCTGAGAGTGGTGTCGCAAAGCATTAACCAACAAAAACCTGCTCCGGCACACAGTAGTCACTCACGTTCCATTTCCTTGTAGACATGCAATGGAGAGTGAGGAAACATGAAAATAAGAGGGAAGAAGAACAACAACAACAACAAAGGAAATTTAAAAGGAAAAAAAGAGCAGGAAACCAGATCCAGCAGCTTGTGCTAACTTCTCGCAAGTTAACCTCTCCAAGCTCCCATGAGCATATCTAAGACAAACTTCTGTCTTCTAAAACCACTCTTAAGTTTCTAGATCACTCAAATGTGCCATTCAGTAAAAGGCACAGCTACAAGGGAAATATTAATACAAGAGTAATATTAATATAAAAATATAATACATAGCACAGATGGTCAGTCATGTCCAACATTAAGAAATGGTGCGTCCAGTTGCAGAACTGAGAAAGCTGCTAGAGGCAACAACTCCAGCTGTAGCAGCATCAGATTTTACCATAGGAAAGCCAGGTTATTTGCCAGTGTCTTACAATGGAAACTGAGAGTGTAACGCCTGGCCCTGACACTGCAATAGAGCAGCAACCTTTAATTGTACTTTCCCTTTCCTTCCAGCCTGCCCTTCTGGAAGATTTTGCTTTTGTAACTGGCCTATTAAAGGTGCAATAAATGTGTAATAATTGGATAGGTGTGCTTGGTGTCGTGCCTGCATAAATCACAGAGGAAATGTACTTCTTTCTGTCTCCCAGGCTGATGTACTGCAGATGTAATTACTCAGTCTTTTGAATGCTTGGTGTAGCATGTCTGGTTAAAAATGAGAGGAGAAGTTGAGTAAAATGTCAGAGGTAAAAAAAAAGGGGAATAAAGATTTTGTTGATGACGATCACAGTTCATCTCCCCTTACCATGGGGGGATGTTGATTAACATAACACTTCTGGAAATCAAGAAAGCATCCATGTTACTTCCCTCACACTGATTTTTGCTTCAGTTTCAGTAAGTTCTTTGGAGATAAGAATTTCGAAACACTGTAGAGCTGATGAAATTGCTACTTTTGGGACTTGTATTAGAAGAAACTTGTTTTTCTATTTTAAAGAAAGCTTCTGTGAGCTCACCTGGGTTTATGGCATGTTCTGGGTCTCCAGAAAGGAAGGCACCCTGACATGGGGTCTGCAAACGTGGGAATGCTCATCTGTACTCTCTGGTATCGAGGCACTTCAGGTCTCATGTCAAGACAAACACATGTTGTATATTTGCCTTAAGTGTCTCAAACTCAGTCACCTCCTCCGTGCTCACAGCTTCTGTTCTTCCTTGGGTAGCAGAGCAGGCTGGAGCCAGCAGACCTGCATTTTTCCTGAGAGACATGCTGTGTGGTTTTTTTTTCCTAGAGAACCATGAGGGTTTTTTTAGGGGTTCCTTCATTTTCCTAGAGAATGCTGTTGAATCTCTCTCTGCCAAATGTCCCCTTCTTCTACTCAGGAACAAGACTATTTGAGCAGCAGGAAGGCTCTTGACCTTGAGGGCCATAGTGGACAAAGAGGAAAAGAGAATTTCAAGGCTGTGCAAAACCATGAAGCTGAAATTTAGCACTTTGTCATTGCTGTGCTTGTGCTGGGTATCTGCAGAATGGGAGACCAGAAGACTCCTGGAAGGAGATGAGATATTTTTGGTTTTTTGGGACATGTGCATTTTTACAGCTTTTTGTCTGGAGGGCAGTATCTGCTGATTTGGCTTGATCATAGGCAAACACTGGTGTTTCATGTGGAGATGTCTTTAAGGAAGCAGGTCATGCAGAGTAAATGTGTATGTGGTGTCTACATAAAGGAAAAAATGGTTGGTGTGTGTTTTGCTTCCAGGTGTGGCAGGTTGACCTTGGCTGGCCACCAGAGCCACTCTATCACTCCCCCTTCTGAGCTGCACAGGGGAGAAAAATTATAACAAAAGTGTTGTGGGTTGAGTTAAGGACAGGCTGCTGTCACTGTCATAGGCAAAACAGCCTCAACTTGGGGAAATTAATGTATTAAGAGTTAAAATCGCAAATAAGGTAATGAGAAATAGGAACAAACCTTAAAATACCTTTCCCCACCCCTCCCTTCTTTCTGGCACAGCTTCACTGCTGATTTTCTTTACCTCCTAGCCCCTAGTGGCACAAGAGGATGGGGAATGGGGGCTGCAGTTCCTCAGACCTTGTCCTCAGTTCCTCACACCTCTGCCACTCCTTCTTCTGCAGGGCAGCACTGACACTCCTCCCCCTGCTCCACCGTGGGGTGCGTCCCATGGGAGACAGTCTTTCATGAGTTTCTTCAGCGTGGGTTCTTCTGTGGGCAGCAGTTCTTTGTTAATGCTCCCGTGTTGGTCCCTTGCTTGGGGTGCCATTCATCAGACTGCTCCAGCCAGGGGATCAGAAGTTCTGCAATCAAGCCTGTGCCAGTACAGGCTCCTCTTTCCATATGTCCACAGGTTTTGCCAGAAGCCTTTCCAGAATGAGCTTCCCATGGGGTCTCAGCCTCCCTCGGGCATCCCCTTGCTCTGGGCATGAAGTCCTCCACAGACTGCAGGTCATGTAAGTTCCACTCTACCATGAGCTCCCATGGGCTACAGTGGCAGGGACTGTCAGATTGTGGTCTTCACCAAAGATTGCAGAGGAATCTCTGCTCTGGTGCCTGGAGCACTTCCCCCTCTTCTCCTTCACTGACCTAGGTATCATCCTAAATCCCTTGCCCCAGATGTGCTAGCACCTTTGCTGATGGGCTCACATTTGGCCAGTGGTAGATCCATCTTGGAGCCAGCTGGCATTTGCTCCATTGGACATGGGGGCAGCTTCTAGCAGCTTCTCACGGAAGGCACCCCTGCAAGCCCGCTGTTACCAAAACTTTCACATGTAATTCCCATTCACCAGGGGTTTGGTCCAGTGCTTTTAATTTAGAATTTATCTGAAATACAATTGGTTCCTGGAAATGACTAATGTATCTATTTCACCAGAGATGAGTCTGCTCATTGTTGTGTGGACAGGACCCTTTACATCAGAGAGTTTCCAGGAAATCAACAGGACTCAGCCAGCTTCCACTGGCATGATTTGCCAGGTGCTCTTGGTTTTCTTAATCTTAAATGCAAGTTTGTGAATGAAATACACTGAGTTGGTGCGTTACCAGTGAACTGACACTCACATTTCCATTAAAAGTATTGACATCACACATGGGTGCTTTGTTATGTAACGTAGAGAAGTTGCAAGCTGTAATTATCTTTAGCTACCTTCTCCAATCTTATTCACAGACTGAAGAAAGTCCCTATGCACCCAAGATAGGCTTCTGTGCCCGTGAAGTGTTTGTTCTGACTGCCACCATTCACGTGTCCTTGCATCAAGCCTGGCTCTGATTTCCTGGCTGAATGTGTAGGAGTCCAGTGCTTTTTGGCAGCTGGCTGTGGCTACCACGCTGTGCTGTCCGCAAAAAGCAGCGTGTGAGAAAAGGTGTGGGGATAAGTTTCAGTTCTTCGTTTTCCTTTGCATCATATTCGAATTACAAAACAGTGCCAATGACAAACATTGGTTTTACTATCTGCTGCCCAAAGGGGTTCTGCTTTATTTCTCTTTCTCTATAAGTTTCACCCTCTTCTCTGTCTTGTTTTTTCCTTAATTCCTGACCTCTCCTAGTTTTTTTTTCTTCTCACCATGTTCTGCATCTTTTCTTCAGGGAGTAAAATGCTACATTTCTGTGTAGTTCTGAATCTGCCTCACAAACCTCCGTGTTCCTGCACTACCAGCAGGCTGAGGGACCCAGAAGCATAAGCCACACAGACTTTGTCCTTCAGCAGTTCATTTGTCAGTTCTGTTCTCATTTAAGAACACATGATGTGGTTTGTACACTGAGAGTTGTTCATGGCCTTATTAGGAAGGTGTGGGGTTCACATACCCCCTTTCCCATTTTGCATACTCTCTGGACCACTGCAGAGACAAATTTGGCACCTCTATGGCAGCTCAAACTTAGCGCCTCTATTGTCCTCTGTGCTCCAAAAACTAGGATGGATGTGGGGCATTCGGTCATCTTCACTGGCTTCAGAAGAGCAGGACTCCATGCAGCTCTTACTTTTCTCTCAGGATTCTGTGCAGCTCTTCATGCTCCACTTGCAACACTGAAATGGGTGATCTGATGTCTGGAGACATTGTAGCAGTGCAGTAGAGAAGCTGTCAGCAGGATGGAGGAAAAATGGTGGAAAGAGAAAGGGAAACTGTCTTTGGGTCTGCGTCCCAGAGTGTCTCAAGGCCTTCAGCATCACATCCCTCCCACAAGGTGGACCTCAGAGCACTAGAGCACTGTTTTCTGTCCTTGCACCCATGACTGTCTCTAGGTTGGGGGGTTGACAAATCTCTTAAAATGCAGCTGTATGGTTGCCTCTTGTGGTGTGGTGGCCTTGGCTGGACACCAGGTGCTCCTCAAAGCTGCTCTGTCATTCTCATTTTCAGCTCGACAGAGGAGAGAATTCTTGTGGTTTGAGATAAGTACAGGAAGAGACCACTCGCTGATTACCATCATGGGCAAGACAGACTCGACTTGGAGGAGAAATCAATTGGATTTATTACCAATCAAATCAGAGCAGGGTAATAAGAAAAGAAACTAAATGCTAAAAAAACTCCTTCCACCCCATCTCTCCCTTTTTCCTGGCCAATTTCTCTACCTCATCCCCCAGAAATGCAGGGAGTTGGAGAAGACTGCAGTTGGTCCATCACACATTGTCTCTGCTGCTCCTTCTTCTGCAGGGGGAGGACTCCTCATACTCTTCCCCTTCTCTGGCCTGGATTTCTCCAGGGGCTGCAGGTGGATCTCTGCTTTGCTGTGGACTTTTGTGGGCTACAGGAGAACAACCTCACCATGGTCTTCACCCCAGGTCCCTGGAACATCTCTTCCTTATCCTTCTTCACTGACCTTGGTGTCTGCAAAGTTGATTCTCTCACATATTCTCACTCCTCTGCCTGGCTCTCCTTTCCTATGCTATAGAGGAGCTATTACTACAGAGGAGCTACCTTCACTGCTTGGCATTGACCAGTGGTGGCTCCATCTTGGAGCTGTCTGGCATTAGCTCCACTGGACATGGGGGAAGCTTCTGGAAGTTTCTCATAGAAGCCAGCCTGGTAGACTGCCCCCCCCAACTATGAAAAACTTGCCTTGCAAATGCAGTGCATCCATAAACCATCACTGTCTCATTTTCTTACCTGAAACCAACAGAGCATCATCTCTTGTTGCTGGCTCAGGTCAGGGAATGGTTGTGTTTGGGTATGGAGTCAAGTTTAAAAAGTATGTAATCTGTGATTTCCTAGATGCTTGTTTAACAGAACCGTGATGTTCATTGGAGAGAGATGTGCCCAAGTGTCAGTTTCCAAAAGTGCACATACAATTGCATTTCTGTGCTTAAACAAATAATACTGAGGAGCCCATGTTTACACTGCAAAAGTTGTCCAGCTGACATTTTTCAATTATATTTTTGGATGTGCAAATATGCAGGGATGAGTAGGAAGATGGTCACCACATCCCAGAAAAACTTAGGATCCTTGAAGGCATCTGTAATAAAGCATTTGAAAAACAGGGCTGAGATGCCCTAGAGCAGACAGGAAGAAAAAAAACTAGCTGGCTATCTCATGAGACATGCACTCTAGTCTCTTCCACAAGCTTGTAGGTGGCTGTGATTCATGCAATGACAGCAAGGCTTGAGGAATCACAGAGCCAGAGCTCCATGACAGGGGACCCTCCCTTCTAGTCTTAAACTCACCCATCAGACATCTCAAGCCCCTGCTACATCTGGGCAGAAGAGATGCTGTAAATGTCATATCCATGCTGGTGGCAGGTGTCATCACAGCTGTTTGGCCAACATATATGTGTGGTTTGTGGGTCAGTCTGTATGACCAGGGTGACCACTGACAGATGGTAACCAAGTGTATGACTGCCTACTGGTCACATGAGTGCCAGTGGTGCATTTCAGGCATCTGTCAGCACCAGTTTTGTCTATTGGAGTACAAGGGAACCTTTTCCTTGTCACCAGCAGGTCATGAGGAGAAGACCCGGCCTTGGGTCTTCTGTGTGCTACAGAGGAGCAATGGGTCTCTTTCCACCCTCTCTACAGCCAGGTGGAACCTCAGTCTCCAGCCAGAAGAGGTTTTCAAGTTACTTAGCTATGCCACACGTGGACCGTGGCCCTCCCAGTGAAGCTGTGGTCATATGCCCAGTGAAGATGCAGGGGAATGTGTAGATCTTCCTTTCATTTTCTGCTCTGCTGGAAAGATGAATGCTGTTGCAGCCAATGCTGTCATATCAGCTTCCTGAACTGCTGTAGGGCAAAGGATATGACAATGATTAATGATGCAGGTAGGCATGGCTGCTCCTTTTCCTTCCTGTGCCGGACATTTAACTCCCCCTCAGTGTACTGTCATATCCGACAGGGTCCTTGAGACAGCCCACCTCCAGAAACCTCCAAATGAAGAAAACCAAAACAGTGTTGAGCTGAGAGGGGAACCTGAACATCTGTATGCATCACATGATTCTCAAAGATAGTTAATATTTACCACCTGTGTGGTTAATTAAGAGGAACCAAATAATTCCTCTTTATTGCCATGCAATTTCCTCTCATGGCAGCTCCAGAATGACTTATGAGACATTTCTGAGAAGTGTGATACTCATTAGCAGCCTTTGGGCAACCCTGGCCTCATGAGAGATGCTTCTGCACGAGTGCAGTACTGCTACCTGCTGGTGGAGACAAATGGGCTGGACACCTGTACCTGGGTGCATGTGCCGAGCTGCAACACCGACAGCAATTTCTTCCCTGACTTCCCCATGTTTGGCGTCTGTGCATGGTGTTGGAGCAGTGGGGATTTCTGCAGGGGGGCACCTGGACAGTCTGCATGGGCTGGCGGGCTTCCTCTGGTTGTCTGCTTTCTGATAAACCCTAGCTTTTCCCACCAGTGTTGCAGCACTGCACCAAGCAAGCACCAGTGTATGGGGATAGATGAGGCATCCTCTCCTCCAGATAGAGTCCCCCCTGACTATGGTCTGGGGGAAATTCTGTCTCAATCAGAATTTTTTTAAGATTTGGAGATTTTCTTCAGATTTTACCCAAATTTGAACCTTGATGTGGAGCTCAGCAGGGTTCTTCCCTCGAGGTTGTGTTGCACAATGACGTTTCTGCCAGACAAGCACTTTCAGACCTAAGTTTACTCTTTAGCGTCCTATTTATGTATTTCCCTTCTAAAGCAATCACAGCCCTAGCTTTTTCTTCCAGCATCTACAAAGCACAGAAACTTAGCAATACAAAAACCAATTAAAATGGCGAAGTATGTTCTTTTTTGTTAAGAACTGAAAAGAAAAGAGGCTGCAAGCAGGAAATAGGGTATGCAAGGTAAATAGAAGAAATTAAATTTTGTTTGTGTATGCGTGTGTGGTCCCAAGCTCTAATTTCAATAGTTGCAATAGAGGCTACACTGTCCAGACACAGAGGTGGTCTTAGACAGGCCAATTAATGTTTCGGAGTCCTCTGAGCTCTTAACAAGATTAAGGGCTCCCTTGCCTCGTTTCTCCTTTCAGTATTGGAATAAAGGCCCAGATTTTGTCAACAGACTCTTACAGAAAGCATGTTGTCATTGCAACAAACTGGTTTATTTTTGGGGGGAGGGTTATGTGCAAAAATAAAATGGTCCAATGGGAAGCCTGGACCCATTCCCAAGTGCTGTTACTTGAAAGCTTTGCTCCTGATCTTCTGAAAATGAAGTCTTAGGGAGACAGGAAACAGGATTCTACAGCCTTGTATCTCTCTGGGATCCAGCTTGCACCATGAGGTTTGGGATGTTGGTTTTGTGCTACAATTCGGCAAAGCGCTCAAACTGGCACTGTGAAAACATTTCATTTGGCAGCTGGCGGTCAGGGTCGGGGGGAGTGAACAGAAAGCCAGAGTTTGGCTATTGGGCTTTGGTCTGGGCCCAGCCTAGGCTTGCTTCTCTTAAGAGTGACGCCCATGGTTGGCTGGCTGAGGGAAGTCAAAGGAAGATTGTTAAGGCAGATGAAATGGAGAGGACAAGACTGTGAGGTTACTCAGGGCTGGGCAGCTACTGGCAGCTGCAATAAATGGGAATTATTTCCAGCCTTTTTCTTTGGACCAAACCCACCCACTCAATGGCAGTTGACCAATTACCCATTGTTTCTTGACTCCACACAAAGATTGTGTTTCCAAGAGGACCTCTGTCTTAATTTACATTGACTGGTCACTGGCCTTTTGGGTGTTTTTGGTCAGAGCAGAAGGAAAGGCTTCTGAACTGCATGTACCCTGCCTTTTTGCGTGTATGTGTACCACTTTTATTGTAGCTGGCTCACATTGCTTTTGTCTCCTATTGTCATGGTTTGACACTGGCAAATGTCACTCACCCTCTCTTGCTACAGCTGGGCAGAGGAGAGGGAAAAAGATTAACAAAGGGCTCACGAATTGAGATAAGGATTGGGAGAAAAAAACACTCTAAGGGCAAAATAGGTTCAAATTTAAAGGTATAAAGTAAATTTATTATTAACAGAGTCAGATGTACATCCCATCTTTAATGAGAAGTAAAAATAAGCCTTTAAAACATCTTTTGTCCCCCCAGCCCCTCCCTCCCTCCCACCAACAGTGCAGGAAGACATAGCATGTGTCAGTTCATC
>VXBQ01010452.1:81075-92606 GCA_013400175.1 Phainopepla nitens | reverse complement strand
GGTCACAGCTGGCTGTCATTTATCAACAGAAAGAATTTCTAATCTGCAGTGAAACATTTCTTTTTCCTTTACTTTAAAAGCTCCTTGATAACAATTTGTTCATGATTTGCTTCTTCCCCTGTCAGGTCAATGATAAAATATTCAGATGCTTTTTACATTGTGCCCCACCTGACATGGAAGTCATCATCAATGAAATAAAATGTGATGAGTTACCAGAGAATTTTGCATCAACCACTGGAAAGCACAGACCTGAAGGGAAGTAAGGTTGATTTTTCTTCCCCTTACTCTCATTTTGGTTGCTTTTTAAATATACTGAAATATTTTGGGACTGACAGCCTGAGAAGTCATCTCAGGTATTAAAGAAGCCCTTTTTTTAGGGTAAAGTGTTCATAGTGCTGACACACATGTCCACCAGGGCATCCTTCAGTCACTTCAATCATGGGGACAGGTCTCTCAGACTGGGGAGTAGCCTATTCCATCTGCTGTGAACTGGCTGCACCTGGGGTTTGGCAGACAAAACTCTGGGTCTGTTGGATGGACATTTTCCCTAGAGTCCTTGGAACCACAAGAGGAACATCCTCAGACAGCCTCTGGGGTTTTGGTACCAGCCTTTCTGGGTCATGAAGAACACATTTGCACCACAGCAAGATGTACTCCAAATAACGCCCCCCAGGTTCTCTGGATAACCCCCACCAGGCCTGGGACATGGGGCTGTGATCTCTCCAGGTCTGTAATGCCTTCCTGACAAGTTATAGGCTTAGGAGAACTGGGGATCTGTCTGCCTCCTCATCTGATCATGCCTGTGTGACTGCATGAGTGCACATACATACGTATGTGTGGGTGCATACGTGTAATCAACTTCACGTGAGGGGAATGTAAAACTAAGCATGGTGCTGTCTGGAGAGAGGCCATAAAGCACTTTTTGGACGTATCTCTTCTAGCGCTGCATCAGAGCAAAGGGGCTTCCTCGTGTGGAAATCCAGTTTGATTGCGAAACAGAAGGAAAACGGCATTCACAAACTGAATCCAGTACAAGCCAAATGAAAAGCTGTTTTCGTTAGCAACCAGTGCAGAGCTCAAGTTAGGTGGACTTGCTCTTTGATTAAAGCTCTTGAATGTGTGATCATAATCTCTGGCAAGCAGAATATAACAATGAGAAAGGCTCCTTAAATGCAGAGTCACATGGTGTGAGTGGAAAAGAGCTCAAGGATGGAAAATTGCTAACTCTGACTTCGGAAGATGGAGGTGATCAGTTAATATTTTTGGTTTTACTTAGGTCTTTGATGTGTTATTCAGCAGGAAACAGGTATTTTCCATGCTGTCATGCACTAAGGGTATTAAATAGGGGAATACTACATGCAAACAGGGAACAGCATATTGTTTTCACTAGAAGACTCTGTGTGCCTTCTTCATCCCCAGGAGTTCTGAAAAACAGGGAGGTTTCAAAGGAAGCCATAGGAGTCTGCAGCAATCCTTTATCTGAGACAGGAGCACAGAAAGGGCCATGCTGAGCCAGACCAGAGGTCCAGCTACCTCGAGGTCTGGCCAGTGGTGCCCAGGGGTGGTTGCAGACAGGGTGCATGCAATGATGCCTCAGCAGGTCAGAGCAGGACTGCGCTGGTGCTGGAGCCAGGAGTAGGGGGCAGGTGTACCTTTGCAATTACACATATTTCTGTGGGTTTCTGTAGAGCCTTGGGGCTACTGTTGCAGTGGAGAGGCAGCTGTGGAAATAATTTTTCATTACTAGCTGGCTTAGCCAATGGTGCTTCATCCAGAAAAAAGCTGGATTCCTGGTACTGCCTAGCCAGCTGAAGTGTGGATCACACCCAGGGACCTCTCCCTGCCACTGAGATGAAGAGGCAGATGAAAAATCAGTCCAAGTTAAGTCCTCCAAGTGCAGCATGAGATGAGTTTGCTGCAGAAGCCATGCATCTGTTCAGCTTTCCCCTCACCACCTGGCTGTGACACCAAAGGTTTCAGGTGAAAGCTAATTTATAACTCCAAGCCCTGGTGATACAGCAGATGTGGGGTGTGATACAGAATGGTCTGCCTGCCTCTGGCTCAGGAGGAAAACCGGCTGTTGACCACCCAGCTGAAATTCACTTTACTGTGGAGATCTGAAAATTCCATGGCAGAGAGGTAAAAACCAAAACAAAAAAAAACCCTCAAGAAAACAAGAGAAATTAACAACAACAGAGAAGGAATCCATCTAGCTGATGGAGAAGCTGAGCCCCTCTGACTTTGGTTGCAAAAGTGAAGGCCCTAAGCCTCGTGCTGCTGGAGGTGGCTGCACACTGCTCTCCTCCTGTTGATTCTCCTGCTGCCTGGGTTGGGGCAAAATAAGTCAACCCAAAGGTGCAGCTCAGACCACAGCTCCTTTTTAGGAAAGAAATAGCTGTTCTGCCATGTGGGGAGGAGCTCTGTCTTCTGTAGGAGCTTTTGTGCAAGAGGTTTCAATAGGTGACTACCTCCTTACTTGGGAGTGGCATCTCAGTAGCTGATGACACCTGAGGCCAACTTCTTTCTCTTTTTTTAAACTATGCTTAACATTTTTGCACCTGCCAAAGGCAGATGATGGCAATAAAGGACAATGCTTTTCATTGCCTTCAGGCCAGGTGCTGACTCCTAATGGCCTTATGCATCAGGGAAGGAGAACAGTGCCAGGACTGGTCCTTGCAGATGATCCCATCCACTTTTGTCAGTGGAGCAGTGGTCCACCAGGGATGAGTGCTGGAGTTCCCTGTAGTGCTGGGCCTGTTGGTGGGTCTGATTGGAGGTACCCAGCACCTTTGCTTTTGGTAGAAATTAAATATCCTTCTTGGCATTTTATGTTCAAGGGAGCAGGGCTAGCCCACTTGAATGAGAAGGAAAGGTGTCACCCATGATGAAAATTGGCAATCAAAAAAGCTTTTTTCATGATAGAGCCACAAACCTGCAGTGTACAAAACTGGGCATTGGGTAAACAAGGCATGCAACTGAAAGAATAGACGAAACTCACTGTTTGGGATGCTTTTCATCATCATCATCATCATCATCCCCTTTTACTCAGTAGAAACTCCCAAAGTTAAAGTCAAGGTGGCAAACGTTTCTCATTTCTCTTCTGTGATCCATATTCATCTGTATTTGTATTATTTGTATTATTTTTGTTACCAAAAAATTTTAAGGAAGGCAAATCTCTTCCTCTTCTCTTTTACATGCCCCACTTTGTGCTAATGGTGCAAGAGATGGTTGCCATCACCCATGGTCACACCATCCCTATGTTTTCATGTATTTGTCTGAATATGTCTGCCCAATGTAGTAACAGGTCTTTATCCTTCAGTGACAAATTCCTTGTAAGCCTTCTTATCCTACTTGTACAGTTATGAGGCAACAGAACAGTGTAAGTAAAACAAGTTCTGAGAATCTCTGTTATTTTACAGCTGAAAGGGTTTTGGACATGGGTTTCTGCTGTGCATGCTTCTGAGCAAACCGTTTTTCTGGAATAATTGTTTACAAAATTGTAAGTCTCAGGGGCAACTTTTCTGGAAAATGGACAGCTAAGACTACATCCACCTGTGTTGTGTATGTTAAATCCTTGTTGCTGGAGTTAAACAAGACTGTGTAGTTGATCTGGATGGTAGGGAGTGCTTGCTGGCTGACATCTCAGAAGAACATGGGGTACACCCTGGTGGGGAGGTTGGAAGACAGTCCTGCCTTCTCAGAAGCCACTCACTACTCCAACAGGAGGCAAGTGGCTGGACAGTCTGGAGACAATACTCTGTTTTAAAAGAACCAAAGCTTCTTCTTTCTCAGGTGGATGGCCTTGATTGTGCAGCATTTCTCCAAATGCAGGGAGTGTTTTTAGGTAGACTTCAGCAGTGCCCAAGAGTCACAGTCAGCCCAAACATCTGGCTTAGAGTGGGGCCCCAGCCAGTGCAAAAGTGAATTTACCTTGTTTTTTTAAAACCACTTCTTTTGAAAGATGAGTGGCTCAAAAAAAATGAAGTTTCATTGGAAAAAGACATTGCAAATGAGGCATAGAGTTAATTTTTTAAATGCAACCCCTCCACTGCTTTATTACTAACAACAGGTCCAGAAGATCAGTTAACATCTCCAGGAAGTTTTCTCAGGCAAAACATGAAGCTATTTTAAAGCCCAAAGATTTTCTGTTGCTTTAACATACCCCTCCTTTTTCAAAGAAGTACTGACAAACTTCAAAAATGAGAGGAACTGCACCAAAGCCCCTTGAAATGGGCAGGTGCCAGGTTCACCAAGATGCATCTCAGCCCTCACCTGCAGACTGAATTTTGAGGATGGACCTTGCTGCCTGTGGTGGTAGGAAGTCTGGGGGAAAGCATCCTCTGAAGAGCTTTTGCATGATGGGCATTTAGAGTCCCACAGCCTTTCCATGCTAGTGCTGCTTTTTGTTAGGGAAAGTAAAAAACAGCTTCCCATAGGGTCACAGCTTCCTTTGGGCGACCACCTGCTCTGGCATGGGTCCTCCACAGGCTGCAGGTGGATCTGTGCTCCTGCACTGTAGACCTCCATAGGCTGCTGGGAACATCCTGCCTCACCATGGTCCACGGGAGATTCTCTGCTCTGGTTTCTGGAGCATTTCCTTCCTCTTCTTCCATACTGACCTTGTTGTCTGAAGAACTGTCCACATATTCTCACTCCTCTCTTCAGCTGCTGTTGTGCAGTGGTTTTCTCCCCTTCTACAATTTATTCCAGAGGCACTACCACCCTTGCTAATGGGCTTGGGCTTGGCTTGTGGCATTGCCATTGGCTGGCATTGCCTCCATCAGACATAGGGAAACCTCTGACATCTCACAGATGTCACACCTTGCTACCAGAGTCTTGCCATGCAAACCCAATACAACTGGCTGGAAGAGAGAGGGGCATATGAACTTTTCTGTCCACTGGCTAAGGAGAAGCCTGCTGAGTGTGATGGTGGTGATGACCTGCCAAAAAAAAGTGCCCATCCCACTTGAGTGCTTTGGTGGTATGATGCATTTCGAGTGCTTTTGCTTGTCTGGCAAGTCCTAAAGCTGTCCATTGAGCCTGGCATCCTGACCTGCTCCAGTAATTGCACACAGTGCCTTCCCTGCCAGAAGTAAGAAGTGCAGTGATTATGCTCATGCCCTGATTGTGTTGCTAGCTTTGTGAACACCAGTGTGGGAAGGCTAATTAATGAAGCTCATGCTTGCAGCTTGTCTGAAGGAAAAGGTACCAGCAGGACATTCACACATTGGATGAGCACTGTAAGTTAACGCCTCTTCCCAAGCACACCTCTTTGGTAAAGACCAAAATCTGTGTTTCACAGGACCCTGTCTGCTGTATTGCCAGTGTAAGGCATGAGGTCCAGCACCCTCATTCTCATAAGCAAAGCCACACAGCTGAACTTCCAGCAAAGGTACCTCGTTTGCAGTGTGGTGTTTGAATCAAGCCGGGGGCAGGTGAATGGAAATGGGGAGGTAGTGACAGCTGAAACATGTCTGGCGTTTACAACCTGCATCTTCATGCAAGCAGAGTTAACAAGTGAAGAGTATGTGCAGAGAATATGATCAGGTGGGTAGCACTTCACCTTTGAGGCTGTTTCATTGTGGAATGCCTCAGGTAGATCCAAAACTTAAATTTGTGCTTTCTGTGCTACTTGGGAGTTCATGGGCATGCCAAGTAAAAAACAGTTTGTTGTTGGTCATTAAAAGTATATTTTCAGTAGAGAAAGTGAATTTGTAAGAAAAGAGTGGAGCTCTTTTTGTTTATTTTTTGCCTTTTTTCCCCTATTTTTACTCCATGCAAGGTTTCAGTGTGACAGCACAAGCAGGTATATTGCTAGTCCCAGTAAATACATATAGTGGTAGCTGCCTGTGAGACTCAAAGTGGAAAACCAGGCAGCAACTTTTGGTACTGAAAGGGCTAAAATGGTCAATTCTGATTTTGCATCAGTGTTAATTTTGAGGTGCAGGCTGCATTTTGTGCTAGTTGTTAAACTGTAATAGCAACCAATGAGATTTCAGCCAAGGGGAGGAGAAGAAGAACCCACAGCTGTGAGACACTGACAGGTTGTCATGACCTGACAAAATTAATCTTCAAGCAATGCAAGAGTTGGCTCAGTCAATCCCAGGACTATTTGTAATTACCACTGAAATTTGTTGAAGGGGGAAATGTAACAGAAGACTCAAAAAGTGCATCATGACACCTGCACAGCAGATTGTACTATAAAAACCTGATTCCCCCTGAAATGAGGGAAGAGGTGACATGCAGGAGCAGGACACCTGGCACATCTCTTGGCACTGCTGTGGCTTTTTATATCTTCTCCTTTGAGGCTTTCTGGAGCATGGTTTAAACGAGATTGCTAAAATGTGGGTGCAGATTTTGTTGGATGATTGCATCTGGTGACAATAACTTCTGCCCACACTGACGAGATACTTCAAGCAAACTTCAGAAGTTCTTGATTTATTATTATTTTTTTCCCCTCAGTCTGGTCCCAATTAGTGTTTTTATTATTAACCTGAATACTGGACTGTGGCATGTGCTTCTGACATCTACAGATGATGAAATAGGATGCACTGCCCTGAAGCACAGGAATAATGATAATGACCTCGGCAAACTGGAAAAGCAGTTTGGTTAAAAGGAATTACTCTGAAAAAGGACAGGCGCAAACACTTGTTTGTGCAAACAACTCATTTGCATCCCTGCAGTATGTCTGGGAAACTTCTTCCCCTTCTGATAGTTGGCAAGCTGCTCCTGGACACGCAGAATAGAAAAGGAGAAATATAAACCCCTACATCATCAGCACAAGACATGAAGATGTTATCTCATACTGCTCATGCGTGCTGACCAGAGGTGTCTGGGAGGTGGCTGAGGCAGGGGTTGCCACGTGAGGATGCCCATTGGGAGTCCTCATTCATGAGAAGGATAAACACAAGAACTCCTTTGGGTTTTGAATCTTTGGGTTCTAGGTGGCCCTGAGATGGCCTTGAAGATACCTGGACTTGGAGACAAGCACTGTAGAGGGAAACAGCAGAGATTATTCTCCTCTCCCTGTCTCCTTACTTCTCCCTCCTCTTTCCTTGCACCTTGTTCCTGTACAAATAAAATTAGGACAAAGAGGAACCAAAACACATGGGGGACCATGAACAGACACGATAAAGGATGTAGCAAATATAGATTATTTCGGAAGGCATGGATTTTCTGCCATCCTCCTTTCCACAGAGACCAGTGCACTGGCAGGGAACATGGGATCAGGGATACCACCATGTACAGTATTTCCCACTGTACTCTGCAGGGGCTTGAGGCTTTTAAGTACCAGCCTCCTGGGTGCTGCAGGAAAAAACCCCAAAACAAAAGAAGTAGAAAGTGGAAAAGTATGTTTACAGACACATTTAAGAACAGGATCTATATCCAAAGCAAGGCTGGTGGGCTCTGGACATAGCAGGTATGAAGACACACCAGCATTGCAGTCAACTCACTGGGATGATGGGAGGGATGGAGATGCAGACTGGAACTGTGAGTTAGACTTCAGCCTATACCTGGGGCTGGAAAAGGCTTTTCCCTCAGTGCAAGTCCCTGTGCAACACACACTTGGATTTGAGCTTGTCTATGCCTGCACATCAAAGGCAGCTTATGTCCAAAGTCTGCAAGGCAACTGATGGGGGATGAATGGTTTGTTCAGGAGCACACCATAAGCCCACAGCAGGGCTGGCAGGAGCCCTGGCCCAGCTTGCTGGGGTGCATCACTGCATCAGAGGCTGAGCAGAGGTTGCTGAAGCACTTAGTGGGGATGCACAACCACATGTGTAAAGGCAAAAGGCTCTGGCTGGATATAGTTGCTGCATCTCCAAGGGAAAGGAAAACACAAATAGGATAAAGGTAGGGGAACAAAACAACAAAAAAACTGAGCAAGATGCTACAGAGATGGGAGAAAGATACAGCTGCAATTACATACAGCACAGAGAAAGCAAAACTGTGTCTTGGGCAATCCCTCTATGGCTGCCATTTCAACTCTGGCATGGACAGACTGATGTGGGAAGGTGTGGGGGCAAAGGGATTTCTGCAGAGAGTGGCCAGGGCACAGGCAGCAGTTTTGGACTTCCAGGAGAATCACTGTCCTATTGTGAGATTTAAGCTAGAGTTCAGGAATGTGGCCAGCTCATAGAATTTTATTTGGATGTATCCGTCAGACCTGGCTGTATCAAATCCTGGCTGAAGCATTACAAGGCTGGCAGGGAAACAGTCATCTTCACCTGACTTTTTTTTTTTTTTTTTTGGCCAAACTGGAGCAGTATGTACTTGCTTTGCTCATATGGTAAAAGCAGTACTTCCTCCTAAAGATGCTTTGGAGGAAGACCAGTGAAAACAGCCTGTTTCAGGAAAAAGACAGCAGTTAAATGTCAGTTTTCACCAAGAGCAGAACAAAATTCTTTCAGGAAAGGACCCTCAAAAACTGTTTTACCCATGGCAGCAAAGATTTTCAGGTCCCTGGGTGCAAGCACTATTTTCAGGGAGAAGGTAGAGAAGCTTCTCATTGTGGTGCAATGTAGACTTCTTCTCTACACTGGTGTGGGAGCATTGCTCAGTAGGGATGAAGGATCCAATTCCCCAAGAAAAATTCCAGTGTGAGGACCCTCTCTTGTGGTGTTGCCAGGCTGGTCTGAGTCAGAAGCTGTGTCTGCAGGAAAATACAGGCTATTGGAACCACAAGCAGAAAGATTTGTGTGGCTGTGGGAATTATCAGCAGGGCTAAAAGCCTGTTCTGAGGCCTTCCACTGTTTCTGTCCTGAGTGGGCAGCTGGGGGCAAGGGTGACTGCTGCCAAGTGCCTTCTCCCAGCAAGCAGGAATACACCAGGTCTGACCTGGATCTTTCCAGACAAGACTGAACATATCTGGCTTTCTTTGAGTTTCTCTTTTTGTTTGTTCCTCTATTCTAACAGGCACCTTC
This sequence comes from Phainopepla nitens, assembly GCA_013400175.1. NCBI lineage: Eukaryota > Metazoa > Chordata > Aves > Passeriformes > Bombycillidae > Phainopepla > Phainopepla nitens. The sequence continues at coordinate 83,682 of VXBQ01010452.1, read as the reverse complement.
AGCAGAGAATATGCAGTTGCAGTACTTCATACCTGGTTGCGTCAGTCTCGCAAACTGATCTGGTGGGCAGTGGCTAGAGCCCGAGGGAAACTGAAATCCTGACATTCTCTAGAGAAACTTTGCGAGGACTAAGTAGCCCAGAGCCCTGCAGAGCTACAGCAGGCAAGGCTCTGCACACTCTTGTAAAAAGGTAATGGTAAGCCTGAAGGCCCAAACCCATTGCGTCCTAAGACTCAGCTCTTTGCCCACTCAGATCTTTTTTATTTCTCAGGGCTTCCAGTTATCTGCTGATGATCTACTACATGATTTGACATATGGCTCTCCCAAGTTTTCTTGAATACTCCTCTGTCTGCCTTTGATACAGAGGGTACCCTGGTAGTGGTAACATGTGGCACCTTTCCTCTTGCATCCTTAGACATCCCACCACATCTCTGAGAGCCCCAGCAGCCACTGACTACAAGCTCTAGAGACATGGGCTGGCAGCTGTACAGCCTGGGTGAGGAGCTGGGAAGTCCCACCTCCAGCCCATACTGTATCTCCATCTGCAGTGCATGGCTGGGAAGATTACCTGAAGCCTGTGTTTTAGTTTCCCCATCTTGGTAGATGACATCAATAACTGCAAATCTTGCTATAGAAATTAATTACATGTGGCTGTGGTCTGAAAACTGGCCAAGCTCATGCCCACCTGCAGAGGATCTGCCCTGTGACACTCAGGACACCAGCCTGGCATCCCACCAGGTGACATCCACACCTCATCTTGTCAGAAGAGTGGCAAAACAACCCAGCTGCAGCAACACATGGGTGCAGGCAGAGACTGAGGGTGGCAGCAGCATCCATCCCATCAACTCACCATATCTAGGCAGGGGTGGCAGAGAAGCCTGAGCTCCTGGCACTCTGGTGTAAAAGCCTGGGCTGCTGCCCTGGCAGCCAGCTCTGCCTTTGAGAGCAGGAGGCCAAGGAGTTCTGTAGCCCTGTTACAGTACAGCAGGACATAACATTCTTCTTGGAAGCCAAGCCTGGGTTTTGACATGACAGCTGTGTGCTAGTTCTAGATCTAGGGGCCAGCACAGCTTCCTGTCAGTCAGCAGAGGGATAACAGCTTTGTTGCCCTGGAGGCTGACTTTCTCTCAAAAGATCCCCCCAGAGGCTGTCTGCTCAGGGTCCCATTTCCCTGCTCCCCACTGGGTGAAAGCACCCCTGCTTCCTGCAGGAGGTGTGGCACTGACTTTTGCCCTTAGAACACTCTGCTGTGGGGCTGATTGCACCCAAGTGCTGCGGAGATATGCACCTTACACACTTCCTCCAAAGCAGCTGATACAAGACGCTGGTCATTGCTTCTCCACATGGCTGCTGAGTGGAGCAGTGCTGCCCCTGAAAGGGTTCTGACCGTGCCAGGCTGCAGGGCACTGGCTGCTGAGCATCTGGCTCACTGCTTTGTAGTTCTGAGGATGCCTGCCTGCCTCACCATGCCTGCATAGGCAGGGCACAACTAAATCTCCCACCAACAGGCTTTTGATGTTTTTAAATTAGAGGAAGTCACTTTAACCATCACTTTAATAAGCTGATCTGGTTTGTCCTTTGCAGCCCACTCTCCATCCATGCCTGGGGAGTTGTGGAGCTGGCACAAGAGTCAGCACTACTGCACAAGTGGCAGACAGTAGCTTCCCTGTGAATGAGGGAGGTACAGAAATAACTCAACTGTTGGGGAATATTGGCAGTGAAGGTTTTCTGATAGCAGAGGTGGTCTGGATTAAGTGATGTCACTTTATTTCCCAATGGAATTTTTTGGTGTGTTGGACTGTGTGGAAGATCCAGTTGTGGTCTTTCCTTTTACAGGTAGTCACCCTGGCTGTTATGTCCTGTGCTAGCCCACTGATCCCTCATATATATCCTGATCCTTGATTTGAATTTCATTAAGCTACACAGAAGGGCCTTTGCCCAGTTATGAATACTGATTGTTGGGGATATCTGCAGCTGCTTTTGTGCCCAAAGGCACCCACTGGTGATGAGGACAAGACTGAGAGAGACAGTGCACCCAGCTACATGTCAAATGTGACAGGGTCCTGAGCCTTTTTGGGTCTGACAGGGAACTTGGCACCAGTGAAGGCAAGTTCTTGTGCAAGCCTTCTTCAGGTATTCTTTGGCTCAGTCTTTAATACTTAGATTGGTTGTCCTCAGGGTAGCTGAGCTGGAAGGCAGGGATATGGAGTAGAATGAAGCCCCTATAATTCAAAGGGAAATGGTTCCTACTGGCGTACCCCAGGGTTCAGTACTAGTGTCAGTTCTGTTTAAAATCTTTATCAATGATCTGGATGAAGGGACTGACTGCACCTGCAGTCAGTTTGCAAATGACATCAAGCTGAGTGGGAGTGCTGATCTACTGGAAGGCTTTGCAGAGAGATCTGGACAGTCTGGAATGGTGGGCTGAAGCCAATTGTATGGGGTTCAACAAGGCCAAGTGCCAGATATTGCACTTGGGTCACTACAACCTCCCATGATGAAGGGAGCAGTGGCTGGAAAGCTGCCCAGCAGAAAAGGACCATGGGGTGCTGGTCAGCATCTGGCTGAACATGAGCCAACAGTGTGCCTAGGTGGCCAAGAAGGCCA
>VXBQ01010452.1:66758-80871 GCA_013400175.1 Phainopepla nitens | reverse complement strand
AGCATGTCCAGAAAAGGGCAATGGAGCTGGAGAAGGTTCTGGAGCATAAGTCTCATGAGGAGTGACTGAGGGAGCTGGGATGTTTAGCCTGGAGAAAAGGAAACTATCTGAAAGGAGACTGTAGCCAGCTGAGGGTTGTTCTCTGGTCCCACATAGCAACACTTGTGACAGGACAAGTGGAAACAGCCTTAAGTTGCATCAGGGAGAGTTTAGATTGGGTACTAGTAAAATTTTTTTCACTGAAAGGGTTGCCAAGCATTGAAAATGGCTGCCCAGATGTCACCATCCTTGGAGGTATTTAAAAGACATGTAAATGTGACACTTAGTTTAGTGGTGGTCTTGGTAGAGCAAAGTTAGCAGTTGGACTCAATGTTATTAAAGCTATTTTCCAATCTTAAAATTCTATGATTCTGTGGTTCACTTTTGCTGCATAGCTTTTACCTCTATTACCCTAAGGCTCAATTAGAGATCTTCTGGGAAATGTAAGTGGATGGATAAGGCTCCCTCTTCTAATTCTTGGTCCTTAAGTGCTTGATGGTTCTTGAAGTGCTGGTGTCTGTGTACTGAGTTACTCATCCCCAGCCAGACTGCATTCTATACTACTTTTGCATCATTTCATGAATAACCTGAAAGTCTCAAAGAAACTCCAGTAGCTTCTTGAAAGCGGAAACATAGGAAACCTTCTGGGTTGAGCTCTCTGATTGTACACTGTGCTTATTATGTTGCATCATGCCTTGTTTTACATTAACTCAGGTCATCAAGTCCAGTGCTTCTTTAGAGGGAGCCCAGCCCACAGGTAACCCAGAAAACTCATGTGCTTTTTGGTGTAGTGGGATATCTGCTCCCCTTACATTCAATTGTTTGTTTTACTGAACCCCATAGCTACCATCAGTGACTCCTCTCTGAAGCGTCAGCAAACATGATATTTATATATGACAGCCACACATATCTGGTTTATGTAATCTTATCGAGGGTTAAATCAGAAGAACCCCATGCTTCAGGAACATTTAGGTTGCAAAATCCAACTCTGAACAGGTGCTGTGCAGTGTGATCCTTGGTGGCATGAACTAAGTCTGCTTGCCCCTGCCCCCGGCTGGTTGTGTTTATCTTCCCTTATTTATCTGCCATTTTAGGGTGTCGCGACTCAAGATTTGGTGACACTCCTCCTCCCCCCACGTGGACACCAGCTGCCAGCTTCATATGCCAGCACACACAGGAATGGCAGCAACATTACCTCACTGGTGCTAGCCAGATAGAAGTCCCACTACCAATACTAAGATGAAACAAAATTCATACAAGCTCTGTTGCTGCATCTCCCCAGTGCTGTGGAGTGGTCTTGGTTTTGCTCTTGTCTCATCTGCCTAGGACTCTGCCAGTGTTGCTTGTTCCCAAGGATAAAACCCAAAGGAAGTGGGGATGGGAATAGCCAGGTCACTAGCTTGCCTTCACACTTCCCTCCCTCCCCAGGGGCACATTCTTTTTTTTTAACTTTTGTTTGTTTGTTTGTTTTTTGTGTGTGTGTGTTTTTTCCCCCTCAAGAAGCACTGTCACAAACAACTTGTCATTTCTAACTTTAATTTCACGTAATTTCCCTTTAATATGATTATCCTTCCCTCATGTAAGTTATTCTCACAGGTGCTTATAGCACTTCCCTGCAATAAACAAGATTAATGATTGAGCTGTTTATCCCTTACCCTATATTGTTAACTAAGCTATTTAATAAAATCAAACCAGACATCTAGCCTAGCAATACTTGACAGGGCAGCCACCTCTTTTGTCAACTTTTTTCATTCAGCTGGTGGCAAATATTCAGTGCCAGGCACTTAGCAGCCATCTCTGCAGGGCAGACAGTTTTTCATATTTATTATAATCTTGTAATGACTAAGGCTGTAGCCCAGAAGAATGCTCAAACATGTTTTTAACTGCATAGGTGCAATTAAGTACCCTTAATGATTGTATGACATGACCATATACTTAAATGCTTTCTAAACTGCAGCTTTCTTGAGGTTTCCGTTCTTGTCATACCACACAGCCTCCCATTTTGCCACTCCTCCTTTTCCACCATGGAAAAACCTCCCCTCACCTTTGGGAATTCCCCAAATGCCGCATGCTGGGTGAGATGGGTCTGGAGTTGTGTCCAGGCTCTTCCTGGGCAGAGCTGTAAGACAGTCCCAGCACCACCAGTAACCGCTGCAGGCATTTCTGCCCCCATACTACTTCCCAGGGATGGACTATGGTCCTTCCTGGGCTCCCATGTCTGTTTCCTGTTACTGCCTGGCTCAACTCTTTTCTAGGGTGGACAGGCAATGGCTGAGCCAGAACAAGGTCCAACTCCAAGGTTTTGGTTTTTGCAGAGGGTATTGTGTACCTACCTTTTCCTCGAGGAGTTGTCTGCCTCCCCAGCTGAGCCAGGGATGGGCATGCAGCCTGGCTTTGGTGCTATGTGTGGCTTGGACACTGTCAGTTGATACTGCACCCTCCAGAAGCAGCCAAGAGCAGTAATTCCCTTAATAACTCCCTTGGCACTGAACAATATTTGGGACCTGGCTATGATATCTCATGAGGTATGTACACATGAGGTAGATGGGGTCTCTGCATACTGCTGGACTCCTGTGTCCTGTGCACCAGACTAGGTGCACATCACCTTGCCTATGAAACTGCAGCTTCCTGGACAGAGTTGTGCAAGGATAGATGTAGAAATAATTTGTGAGTCACAACAGTGGAGCAGATGTCAGGGAAAAGGGCAACCCTAGGGTGCTGCAGTGCAGCAGGAGAAGGCAACAGCCTCTTCTCCCCAGCTATTGCAAACTGATCTGGATGCACCTCTGCTCTGTGCCTTTGGCGTCTGCCTGGAAAATGCAGAAACACCCTCCCCCCAGCTGCAAGCATAACCTGTATCTGTAAAATGAAAAGCACGGCCAAGGAGTGCAAGAAGTGCTGGCAAGGCAAGGCAAGGCAGCAGCAGCTGAAGGAGTATTCAGCTCGGCAAGGCTGCCACTGTGTGTTGCAGAGGCTGCCAGCCCTGCCGGCACTGGCAACTGCAGAGCTTCATCGTCCTTCACACTGTGCCCCCCTCCCAGCCACTTCACATCCAATGAAGCCTGGTGACTTCTGAGTTAGCTGCAAAAAGTCATGCCACTCCCAACTGAGAAGGAAGTACTACAGCCAAAGTATTGAAAACAAAGTGAAATAAATGAACTGTACTGAGGAACCAGCTAGGAGGAGATAGAAGGGAAGGCATGGCTAAGAGGCAGCCAGGAAAGCCCTGGATTTGTTTGTGGGGTATGGATGAGGTGGGAGTGTGACTGCTGTGATTGTTCTTTGCCACCTGGTTGCATAATGACAGACTGATTTCCTGAGGCTGCTGGGATAAAGCATGGCAAAATTGTCATCAAGGAGAGAAGAGCACAGAGAGGAGATCCAGGGCCAGTCCTCACCATGCTCTTGGCCTGCTATGGTGGTGCAGGCCAGCAGTACCACAGTGACAACCCGTCCCTGCCCAGCAGCCTCCTTTTCTGGCCTCTGCCATGCATGCAGGCTCTGAGCCCAAACAGAACTGGTGCCGGTCTGGGCTCGATGACATTGTCATAGTCTCAAAGTTTCTGGAGACAGAGAGAGAACTTGAGTTTTCAGGACAATCTGTTCAGCAGATGTTGTTTGCAAATGAAAATGTGAAGGAGGACTTACATTCAGCAAAGATACTAGACTGAAAAAATTAAGGTTAGTGCTGGTCCACTGAGCTAGTAGTGAGTTGTGCAGATGACATCTGCAGAAGGGCTATCATTAGTAAAGATGATAATCATGCTTAAATCTCATCTGTCATTTTAAATCTGCAGCACCTTGGGGGAGAAGGGAGGGCTCATCTGACCCATAAAATGGGAAGATTTGAAGTGACTTTCTTGTGGCGGCACAATCTGCCACTGGCTGGGAGAAACTCAAGTGTCCTCTACAGCAGGCCATGCATGATACTTCTTACAGCACAAAGTGGTCATGCCGGTCCATCTACAGGAGGGACATCTGGCAGGATGGACAAGCCTGCACTGAAAAACCACATCCATCAGCTTTTGAAGAGCATCAGCTTTTGTAGTGCTCCAAGCTCAGCAGGGAGAGGTGGCAAGCCCACAGAGCTTGACATTGGCAGGCACTGGCAACACATCAGGCTAGGAAGCAAGGATAATGGAAATGCATCTCTGCTTCTGGGAGAGGAGCTCACCGTAAATGGGATGGGTATGTGAAGAACTGCTCTGCATTATGTGCATGAATGGAAATAACCTTAGAGAAACAGATCAATAATGATACTGCATATTCCACCTGGCTTGCCTCTGGGTACTGCAATTCCCGTCTCTTGCTTCTGGAAATGTGTGGTCAGGGTATGTTCTCCCAGAAAAGAATCCGCAGTGCGGTAAAAGCAGCAGGGATCCTTTCTGCAGTGAGGATCCAAACCGCTTTAAGACAATTCAGAGGTGCACAAAGTGTTCCTGTGCTGAGATNTGTTAACAACTGCTGGCACACATTAACCCTGTCCAGTGCCCCCCTGCCCTGTGAGATCGGAGTCAACACTCAAACATTTCCCAGTGTACTTCCAAGCACAGAGACATAGGTGTCAGTAGACTCCTTTCAGAGTTTTAGCTTGTTCAATCGTCACAACAAAGAGAACAGGGCCAGGAAAAGAGCCTGTTCTTACAATACTTCCCTTTAAATAAGGCAGTTTCCCATGTTTCTAGAGCATGCACAAGAATCCCAGCTGTTCCCACTTGGATTTTTACCCATGTTTCAAGTACTTCAAATCTGAGAAGCAAATTTCTATCTTTTCTGTAAGATACACACTAAATTTCAGGGCTTCATTAACAACACTATCAGTAACCTCACACCACCATTTGAGTTGCTGGCTTAGGGGAAGGCTTTCAAACATTCACCATATTTTGCACTTCCACATCTCCCCTTATGCCTGTATCCAAACACTGACAGGCTTACAACATTATCTCCAAAAACTTTAAATCTTTTTCCTGTTGTATCGTTCGTACTCCTTGTTTGGAGGAGTGGTGTTTGAGTTACAAATTCTTCTTTCTGCCACAGACATTCTTTATCTAATTTCTCCAGGAATATGGGCATTTCCATACCTTTAAAAATTTCAGTACTGGTGCAGTATAGAACAAGTTCTATCTCCATCAGTGGTGAGTGAAGCAGGTTTTAACCTGTCTCTTCATGCCATAAATTCGGCCTTTACAGGTTTAAAAACATGCCTTAGCAGAAGAAAGGATTTGAAAAATGAGGTGCTAACTGCATTTTTATCTGCAGATCAAACCTGGACTAATCCAACACAACCTTTTAAGATTGCTGGCAATTATTTTGTCTTTATGCTTGAGTGGAGGTCTATTTCTGTAGTCTTTGCCAGCAGATCCCAAGGGGTAGGTTAATATCATTGTTGTGAGCGTTTACAAAAAGAATACAATGTGGCCTCTACATAAGTACTAAACAGGGTGCAACTTTATTTACAGTGTAAAGTGCATCACATGGAAGTCATTTAAAACACATAACAAGCAGTGACATAAATGACAATACAGTACTGGGCAGGGAGGGGAAAATATTCCAGCAAGTATCAAAACATCATCAATAGCACTAACATGACAGCCTCTAGTTTCAGCTATTCTGTCCTAACACCACATCTCCCTACAAAACGTGTTGACTGGGTTGATCCTGGGACTCCATGTACTAGTCACTAGTGTGAAGCTGGGGTGCTAAAAGCTATTCTGCAGCCCTAAACTCTCCAGCCATGTCCTCCCAGATATAAGCACTTTCCTCACCACTGCTGTTCGGGAGATGACCAGGAAAGAGTCAGAGGACACACAAAAGAAACACACTGGAAAAGGGACAAAAACATGAGAATGACATATAGATAAAAATCTGCTTTTCTCACCTATGCACTCTTTCCCTTGAGAAGTCCTGCGCTGCTCACTGCAGCTTCCCTTCATGTGCTGTCAAGGCAGCAAGGAAGACAAGGAACAAAGTGCCTACAAATGGTGGTGACTATGTGTTGAAATGTGGACATTACTTACTGAACACTAACTTCAGTCAAAGCTGTAAACATCGATGGCTGTGGAGCTGGGAGACAGAAGATTTTTGCTACATGCTAGCAGAGTCCATTAGAAAAAGAAGGTTGTGGGAGCTAAAACCACAACTCTTCAGCTGGCTGCAGCTCCCACTGGGAAGGAATCTACATTCACATTAATCTGATCCCCTAATGACTCCTATTCTTTACTATCTGTTTTTCTTTTAATTGGCTGAAAGCTCCTAATGGCCGACAACTTTGCTTATTTCTTTCTTCCTCATTTCTGGTCTCGGGCTAACAGCCAACAGTTATGTGTCAGTATTTACTAGAGCCCTGTTACTGTAACCGTGAGCTCATTTTGCTGTGGTATCACTTTCCTGTATCAAGGGTCATGCGTAAAAGGAAGGTTCTTGGATGGGGCAGTTGTCACACTCTTAATATGGAGGGTAACTAAGCAGGAATAGGAAGCAATAGAAGGTAAAATTTATTTCTCCTTTTTCTTTCCCAATGATAACTGCAAATTATACTTTTCTGTTATTATTGGGAAAAATGGAGCTTCTGATCAATGACTCTCAGGTTCTGACTCTAAGATCTTTTCTCATAGATCAGACTTTTTGCTAACTGATGACAATTACCAAACACGTGACTTCGAAAAATGCATGTGATTTCTGCCTTGTAATTCCACCACCCTACTTAATAATAAATTTTAATATTTCAGTTCATCAGAGCATAACTTAATGATGGCACTTGTGTGTGTGTTTTCCTCAGACACAAAGGGATCACCAGTCTGAGAATGAGAAATTTGATAACGTGTGCTCTCAGTATTTCAGAGAGTATTTCTCAGTCAGCTGAGCATTTCTGCCTGTGTTCTCAAGAGAGGCCTTTTCCAGTTTTTTGGGGGTTCTGCATAACAGAACTGCAACATTTGGCAAGCAGATAGCACACTTTCATGTGTAAATGTAACTGGTGCCTTCTCTCTCAAATATTGGGACCCAAACCTCAGATATCAATGTATTCACCTAGCAGATAGCTGCTGGATATGTACTTCATTTATATAGGAAAGGGATGGTGGTTGCAGGCAGGTGGTGAGTCCCACGGCAAGTGGAAACTGCAAGTTTCAGAGATCCACCTGCTTCCTACTCCTGGATCCTGGATTATCTAGCTTAGAGCTACTCCTGAACAGCCTGTAGGTCAGAAAGCTTCCAAGGCTCTTGCTGGCTACACTTAATCCATTATTCTCTGAATGAGATGATGTTCCCTCATCCCTTTTACTAAGAAATCTCAGGTAAAACTCATGCCAATGCCTCCCATTAAGTCACTCTCCAATGAAGTTAATGTCACATAAACTACACTACAGAATCTTCCTATGCTCACCAGAAACTGTGGTTACAACATAGATCTTATCACATGCACTTAAAATTTTTATCAACTGAAGTTCAGACACAGGCCCAATGCAGAGTTTAGTGGCTCATTCAGCCTTGTGTAGCACTCTTTACTGTTGAGTTGCTGGACAGTAGTATGCTTTGGCAGCTGGTAAGCAGAATGGCCATATTCTGTTTAATCATGGTTGACAGTTTAATTAGCTTACTTAATGAAAGAAATGGGAGGGTCTTCACTTTAAACAACCACTCCCTCAGTGGATTGTAGGAATCTTTACATTTGTATGTGTATGCGTGTATGACACCTATGTAGCAGCATATACTCGATAATACTTTTATAAATGAAAAATACAGATGATTTCTTTAAAAACTGAAAGATGTATCACAAAATAAAGTACAAAATAAGGGAGGTGGGGAGGGGTGGGGGAAGGGAAACAATGGATTTGATTTACAACGCATTAGAATCCAAGCCCCGGTGCCTAGGCTGAAGAAAGATCTTAATGTCGAATTGCTGCTCTGATGTTAAAAGGGATAGAATCCAGCCTTCCGTTTCCTGCATAAAAAAAATCCAAACAAAATAAAATCAGTGGTGCGCTGAACATAACAAATGAGCAACCGTGAGGCACAAGAGGATGGTGTCTGAAAGTATACCAAGGATTAGAATGCCACAGCTCAAAGTGGGGGAGAGAGTGGTCATGGGGAATAGGGATATCTGACATTTAATTTAAGTCATGGCTCATCACAGAGTAGTTTGGAACTAGTGTTGTTCTGCATGCTGATAAAAACTTTGGGACTTTTCAGCTTCCCCTTATAAATTCACACCTTGTTAACCTGCAGCAGGGAATCTCTGTGATGATGTCATTTGCCTGTGCTTTTAGAATCCTCAGAAAAGCATCATACCCCATAAAGAGCCACAAGTCACTGAGGCCAAAGCTTAACAAAATGTAAAACAGATCTCAGAGCTTGTTTCTGTCTTCACCCACCTAGTTATGTTTGGGAAACGTCCTCTCAAACAGCTCTGGAGGGATGAGCTGCTAGACCCCAACCCTGCAGGGCTAATGACCCACCTTCTCTCAGACTTCCAATGCTGCACAGAGCTATGGACTTGGACAAAAAATGCACAAAAGAAACCAAGAAATCTGGTTTGGGAATAGACTGAAACTTTGCTTTGCCTCTCATGGGATAATATCCACTATTTTTGAGTAGTATGCCCACTGGATTTGGGCTTTTCTGCTTCATGTCCCAAATGGAAATACTACCAGACTTCAGATGTATACCGTCCAGTCTAAAGCTGAAAGATACTGTTTGTTGGAAATACATTTAAGTTGCTTCACTAAGGCACATATAATCCCAGCTGACAAATGAAAACTATTCCTTTTGGACAATGTGATTTGTCAGTCAAGCATCTCTTCTACAGCTTTAAGATAAACTGTATATCAGACAGATAGGAAGGAATGTCTGCCATTATCCACCCAGAAAGAAGAACAGAGAAAATTACAATGTCACAGGCTTCATCTGTTCCCTGCAGAAAAATACTAATATTCACGTGGTTCTTATTTTGCTTTCCAGGATAATGACCAATGTGTTCAGCAGGAGCCTGTGTGAGTTGAGGTATATAAAATTTTGCTATATCATGGCCCTAGAGTTGCCGGGAGATTTGAACTGGGGCTTCCCTCAGAGGCACCTTGTTATACTCTTTAAATGATTACATCACTCAGTGCTGGTTGTAAGATGACTTATTATTTAAGACAACTGTTGCATGACCCCAGTCTTGAATATGGACCCAGCTGAGGTATATACTGTTCAAAATGAACACTAGTAAAAAGTAAGCCACCAAAATTTCCTGAAGAACATTCTGTATTACATGCCAAAACCCCACTTCCATTTACAAAATGAAAAATCAGTTTAAACATTGTGGGTTGCCTGTCTGCTTACATGTAAAGATACTATTTCCTGAGTTTTCTACAAGTTTGGCAATCATTTTGCAGACTACTCTCTAAGGTCTTTACATATTGCCCAAAAATCTTGAGGCATCTAAAGGTTACTGACTTAAAGAATCTAGAGATGCTCTAAACGTTAGCATTATCTGCTTGTTCTTCAGATTTAGAGTTCAGTAGGGTGTGATCCAGCCTAGCTCTGGGACAGTGCTCAGTGACACTTACCTAGAACAGTCAGGTCCGGTCCAGGAAGAGGGGCAGTAGCACCGATTTGGTCGTATGCACTTCCCACCATTTAAGCAAGGCAACTGGCAAACAGCTGCACACAAACACACACAAATTTGCATTAATGAGCACATCCACCACAAGCTGATTTAGCAGCAGGGCACTGAAAATCCATCCTGCCTTATTCTAGTAAGAATGCGAAGGGCAGCCTGAGAAGCACATCTGCTAAGTGTGATTTGACTCCTACAACTTTTGCTGTCTGATGCATTGTATGAGCTGCACGAAACAGCCAGTGTGTAATTTTACACTGCCTTAAAAATTCTGTTGTTTTTTATTCAATTAAGACAACAAAGGAATGCAAGCAGAAGCAGGAGGAAGAATTAGAAGAATTGTAAGATGAAGAGGAGAACAGGAATAAAATGTAGATTTTTTTTTTTTTTAAAGGAATGTGACAGCTTAACACTGTCCTTAACACTAGCCAGGACAAGCATGCACCAGACATGGGAAAAAAAAAGTATAGAAAGAGACAGCATAAGCAGAGGAGGCTGAAAGTCAGAAAGCCATGTCCAGATCAATAGCAAGCAAGGAGTAAGACCTCCTGCAATGGCACCTTATGGAGACAAGGAAAGGAAGCAGAGAATGACAGTAAGGTCCTGAAAGACACTGCACAGCCCTAAGAGGTGAGACTAGGTGCAACAGCGTGTTAGAGAAAAAACCCTTGTCTGCCTTACAGGTCATGTTGAGCCTGGTTGAACATGCTTTTTTATCACAGTCTAACCCAAGGGTATCAAGCAACCAAACAAAAGTCAAAGTTTCAAGTCTCCCTATCAATTTTGAAATTGAAAGGTAAAGAACCACACAATTTACAGAACCAATTTAGATATACTCTTAATGAGATCCTTCAAATGCAGACATTTATATTGCAGGAAAGATGTGAACAGATCATACCAGATAATACCATATGTAAAGAACAGACCTAAAGATACTACTGAGGACAAAGGCTGGATAATATTTTTGCAAGGAATATGCACCAGGTAGCACTGATTATTATGGAATTACAGGAAATGGAAATGAGTAGTCACAGGAATGCAAAAAACCTACTCCAATTCCTCTGGGCCAAACAAGAACAAACAATGGCAGGAGGCTATAGTGATAGGCCATCCATATACAATTAAGTGCACCAAGTACGTAAGGTTGCAAATTACTTCTGATTTTGGAATTAAGCATATGACTGAAACACCTTCAGTTGCCACTGAAGTATTTCTCTATCACAGCAAAATGTCAATATCAGTAGCTGAAACAATAAGTGATTAAAAAACTTCATAAGCAGTGTTTATGATGCAGATGCAGTTGTTCACTGTAATTTTCCCTTTAGCTACTGAAAAGCAAGTCAAGCCTGTACAGATTTGAACTGCTGGCCAAAAAGCGAAGAAGCCATCTATTCTCCTCAAGCACCTATTATAGCTGCAAAGCTTGTGAAATAGGAGAGGAAACGATGCATTATGTGTTAGGCAAGAGTCCCTTCAAAAGAGAAGAGTTCAGAGTTAAAATGTTCTCTCTGGTATTTCAATTTTCTGCAGAAGGGTTGGGTTTGCAGTGTATTGCACAGCTTATTCCCCAGATTCACTCTTCTTATCAGCTGAACAAATACTGTGAACATTCATTAACAGAGGCATGGATTCCTTCCCAGCTCACGCTGTCAGCCACTTCAAAGTCTTGCAGGAAGGCAAAATGGGGCTTTCATGTTAAGTCCCTGTTAAAAATCAGTTAAGGTGCACCTGAACAATAAATATACAGGGAAGAAACTGAAACATATTTTTAAAAATAGATAATATTTGTAAGTGTTTAAGATTTAATAATGATTGAAAGACATTTCAGTAACCACTCAGTTGCTGAGTTTTACTGTCTTTTCACAGGGAAAAATCTTTCAAAACCTGGCATTTGTTCAGTCTTGATATGGATATCATATTCTAAACTCAGGTTCAAATATCTTCCGTAACTGCAGCCAAGTCATCTCACACAAATGGACTGTACACAAACCTGGACACTAGAATCACTCTCTTCCTACCCCTCACTATTTTTGTATGCTCCATGACCGTCACCTTTGGTTAGGTGCAAGTAAGAGATCTAGTAAAAAGAAGTGCACATTGGATTTGTTCAGAGAACTTAGATGATACCTAATGTAAGGTACCAATGTATGAGGTATCCATTAAACTCAGTCACCCTTAAATCCTCACTTTGGTATGCTCTCTTTCCTGATTCAGTACCCAGGCAATTAGCGGGAATCCAACACTATGTGGTGAAAACCTCTGTAATACCTGCAGCTTGTTTGTGAATTTAATGATGACCTGGATTTCCTGAAGATGAAAATGCAAATCATGCACCTGGAATTGAACAAAATAGTTTTATTCTTCTCCCTGGAAACCTTTTCTCTTTTGCACTGCTTTTTGCAGTGTGTACTTTTTTCTGTGTACTTTTGTCTGTCCTTTTTGAGAGCAAAATTTTCTGGGAGTTTTAAAGACTCATCAGGGAGGGATCAGTCTGAAAGTAGTTTACAGCTGGGAACAGCAAGCCCTCCAGGAGTATTATTGTAGGCCTGGGTTTTCCTGTGAACAAGCTTAGAGGTTCTATGAGTCCCTAGAGAACTGTGCTAGGTATTGGTAGTAGAGTCCCAAAAAGTGAGGCAAAATGCAGGTGAGAAGTTTTACCCATATGGCAGCGTGATCCAGTCCATCCGAGGGGGCAGTCACACTGGTAAGGGGCCACACAGCGACCTCCGTTGAGACATGGCAGAATGCATATTGCTAAGGAGAAGAGAACCAGAGAAAAGAATTATCTCCCATGAAAGCAAAGAATAGAGTGTGCAAGAGACAAACATATGTTTAACTAGAAACTCCACTGCCCCTTGAAGTGTTTGCATGGAGTACCAGCAGAGTTGAGCAGGATGTACCCACCAGGCATGAGAAGCAAATTACAACTGGTATGGCAGACAGATATGACAAAGAGTAGTGGCAAAAAAATGAACAGGCTGGAGCAATTGCTGGAGTCCTTCAGATGCTTGTAGGCTCTGTGTTCATGGGAAATAAGCATGGGCTGTTTGTATCTCACATGTAATATCCACAGATCCTGGCCACTTCTGTGCTAACAAAACCAGTTCATGCTTTAATTACAAAAAATTGGATTGTTCATGAATTCTCTGGGCTTGCAGATGGAGCATGCAAAATTAGGTAATCAATGCTCTGCCCATAGAAAATGCACTGCAGAAAAGCACTTTGTCTAGGCCAGTGAAAACATGCTGAGACAAGTGAGACCACAAGCCCCTTGGTGAAAGGCAGCTTGCATACAAGGCATTTTGGGTGAACAAGGCTAGGGCTGGAAGCTTTGGGGAAGAAACAAAGCATAAACCAAGCACCTAATGACCTCTGGACAGAGCAACAATCGAGCTACACTGCTCCTGTGAGCAGATCTGCAAAACTCCCATGTGTTCATGCTTTAAGTATCTTCACAAAACTACAATCTCCACTATGCTAAGTGAACAAAGTACTTGAGCGCACATGTTCTAAGGAGGGCACAAGTTCAGCTGGGTCTCAAATTTAGACCCTCAAGTGGCGTAGAGTCTTAATACTGGGAGGGTAGATGGAAGACTGAGGTAGGGTTGTTCTTTTTCTGCTGCAAAACAGAGGTCAAGCAGAGCAGGTGCAGTCAGCTTATATAAGAAAATTGTGAACTTCCACAGACCTCACAGGACAAACCTGTATCACTGGGAAATACTTTTCTATATCATTAAACTTGTACTACCCTGCAAAGTTTTTAGAATGGCCAAGACGCTCTTAAGAAGATGAATCTTGCCTTTTTTGGGAAATATACTGTGAACTGAATTCACTGAAGGTCACTGAATTCTCTCAGTGGCCTGATACTGTTGCCTGACACTAACAGATCAGTGCTAAGCGCTTGCACTCAAAAATTCCTTGGGCTTTCAGAATAGGCCCTCTACTTCAAAGACTAAGCCTGTTTTTTCTGTTCACTGGTGCACCTTGTTTGACAAGCAATGCAAAATTGGTGTTGCACTCACCAGTTCTGGGATTCTTTTCCTCTCTTCTAACTATCTATGCCAAAGTTAAAAAAAAAAAAAAAAAAAAAAAAAAAAAAAAAAAAAAAAAAAAAAAAAAAAAAAAATAGCTAGTGTCTTAGTGTCTGTGCCTGCATGAAGTGTGAGCTGGCTAGTCAGCTGCCAATCTGAATTGGAGTGATGATTGAAATTGCTGGGATCATAAATAAAATGGCTGGTTCTGGAGCATGGTTCAAGTGTCATTACTGATGGAACTAATTAGCTCAATTGTGGGACGCCAAACACAATTTTGTCAGACACAGGGTGCAATCTTCTTCTCCTGAGACTGTGAGACTTACAGGGCTAAGTTGCATGTATGGCTGTGGCGATACTGAGAGGGACAGGGACAGAAAAAGAGGGGCTGTGTGAATGTGCCACATAGCTGGAGTTTCCATAAATGCAAAAAGACAAAACT